>JAFMSR010000010.1:12082849-12108858 GCA_022818135.1 Saxidomus purpurata
TTCATTGCTATTATGTTATTATTACCAAATTGAAACCTTTTCACAATAGCAGAAACATTTGCCTATATTAGGGTGAAAATATATTCCTATAATATTTCTTACACATGTGTGACATTGTTTCCATGGCTATGACTTGAACGTGTGTGTCGAATGTATGACTGCTACATGTTTTGACTAGTAAACTTTGCTTATTTCAGTTGGATATAATGGAACCAAAGGTACCTGAAGATATATACAAATCTCATCTAGAGCCCACAAGTAAGTGTAGTGCTTTAATAGAAAAGTCTTGATTTCTTTGCTTGAATTGAGGCTAAAAGTCTGGTTCCTTTTCCTGACACCTTAGTCCTATATTACTATTCATGACAAAGTGTGGAATTCTGTTTTATTAAGCTTTAATAATACATGTACTGTACATTTAGTTTGATTGGTAGTAAAAGTGCTAGCTGCTTGCTCTCAGATTTTGGTGGAAAAAAATATTCTTGGAACTGTCTGAAATTAACGTATTTTAGAACAAAGCATCAAATAAGATGGTTCCAGTATAAATTTCTGTATTTTTGAAATTACATGCTACCAAATTATAAAGCATTTCCATCGCTTTTGAAGTTCCAAAGTAGCGGTGCTGTAAAACCAATATCAGCAACATTTTCAACAGATTTTCTCAAATTGCTACCTAGATCTTTACTTGTGTTGTTGATTCTAGCCATTACTTTTGCAATTTATGTTTCACCATAACATTTTGGAGAAATTACATTTTTTCACTGGAAACTGTTAACGATAAGTTTTAACATCCAGAGTGATCCCAGGACTTTAAATAGCAACAGCTTATGTCTGATTCAAACTAATGCTTTATTTTGTACACAGGGGGATCTATAGGACCATCCAATGTAGACTCAGCCAGGCAGAATCTAGCATCTTCATTTGTTAACGGCTTTGTAAACGCTGGATTTGGACAAGACAAACTACTCATGGAGGATGGTAACAAGTGGCTGTATAAAAACAAGGAACATGGTGAGTATAAATGTGTATATACATGTATAAATGTTGACTGCACAATCTGTGAAGTGGGAAATTTGCGAACAAAGGGAAAGTTAAATCATCTTAAATATTGCACAATTTACAGTAACCAGAACATAACTACGTGATTATTGCGCTTCTTTCATGCTCAACTTATGCTGTAGCTCAGCAGTTAAACCAAAGTTGTAGTTTAAAAAGTCAGTAAAACATTTAAAACTCAGTTAAACCAAAGTTGTAGTTTAAAAAGTCAGTAAAACATTTAAAACTTGATCAAATGTTAAAATATTTTATTTATCCAAAATCTTAGCACAAAACAGAGTCAAGCACAAAGTTACAGGCCTTTTCATATATCAGTTTTCAGAGGTTACTTTTTCATTTGTTGAAGCACTGTATTCTTTATACAAACATGCATATTTACTCGACAGGTATGTTGACAGCCACAGCATCTCTAGGTCTTATCCTGCTATGGGACGTTGATGGAGGTCTTACACAGATAGATAAATATCTTTACTCATCAGAAGATTACATCAAGGTGTGTGAAGTTTATTTTCTAGCTAGAAAATGGCTTCAGATCTGAGATTACTAAAGTTCTTTCAGACAAGTATCAAAGCTCTTGCCTCTGATTGGTTAGAAGTGACCAATCAGAATCAACCTTATTTTGTTGTAAATCTGACAAATTTATCTGAATCCATAATATGAAAAATGTAAAATCTTTGGCCAAGTTATTTTAACATATGCCATTTTGCTCAGAATTACTCATCCTCCATCTGTCATTGACAAAGTTTTGAATTGCTTATGAAACAAACACAAAGTCAGAAATCTAGGAAAATCGTTTTGTGTCACCTTTTCCATACTGTAATAAATGCATAGAAAAGAAGAGAATCGGGTTCAAAACCAAAAAATACAGTAGAATTGAAAACTTCTCTAAAAGGAGACTAAAAAATTATGCCTTTGAGCAACAGGGGTTTATTGGTTAGCACCTGGGTGGTCAGATTATCAAGAGATCAATAGTTTCCAGTTAGTAGCTAGATAGTGGTCGGACTTAGGACCCTCAAACTTTGTAGGATGTTGGCCATTACTGTAGATTAAGCTGATTGTATGATATTGAGGTGAGTAGGTCACGGTCAGTGTGACACTGAACAGTAAAACTGTCATTTGAATGATTAGGGAGCTGCTTGGCCAATGCTTTTAATGCTATTACCACCAGTAAAATGTCAAATGGCATCAAATGTATACAAAGAGGGACACTATGTGTTTAACAAACATCCCTTATTTCTCTTACTTTTGCCTCAGCAAATCTCTAGTTGCTACATTTTTACTTTAAATTTATAAATTTTACCTTTTAATATGTAGAATAAAATTTATGAGTCGGGGTTTGATCAACCATTACCTTTGTGTATTATAATTTCAGGCTGGTGCTCTCTTAGCCTGTGGAATTGTGAATTCTGGAGTGAGAAATGAGTGTGACCCAGCTTTGGCTCTACTCTCTGACTATGTGATGCATAATAGTAACACTATGAGGATAGGTGCTATTATTGGGTAAGTAAATCAGTGTGGAATCATACTCATTTGAACATGAAACCTTTCAAAGGTAAAGATTGAAAATATAATGCATACCAGGTATTATGCTGTTTTGCCGAGATGAAAATGGATAGTTGTATGCATTAGGCGGTTTCATTTATGATTTAAGACAAAAATGAATGGTATTTTGTGTACTGTGTATGTACTGTGAAGTCTTCCTTTGGATTATATTTTTTTCTATGGCTATAAATTTGATTGAGGCATAAATTCAAGACTAAAATTGTGATTTATTGATATAAAAGATTTACATGACATTGAAAGGATATGATAATCTGAAATGCGGCAATCTGGCATTTATAATTGAACTGACAATAAGTTGTAATGCTGATATCTTTAGACTGGCATATGAAATTTAGTTAATTGTCTTCTATTGCATAATGTACAAATTTTTATTCCAAGCCTGGGGTTGGCATATGCTGGTTCGAACAGAGATGATGTTCTCCAGTTAATACTTCCAGTTCTTGGGGATTCCAAATCAAACATGGAGGTAAGACATGGCCAATATACATTAGATACAGACATTATACTGTAAACAAATTTATTGTTTCTATCTCACATATACAAAATGTAATTGGTTTGGGGCAGATTAATAAAATACATGACATGCAAGTTGTTGTTTTATTTTGGCAGCTTAGATGTGCTAACACAACATGAGAAACAAAGCCTCTGTGCTCGAGTGGTTAAGGTGTCTGACTAAATCCCTATATCTCTCACTGATTATAGGGCATTGATTAGGGACTCACTACAGACATGACTCTAGTGTGAGAAAGTTGGCAGTTTTTTATAGAGGATAGGGATCTTTTACTGGTCCTTACTAGGAAAGTTGCTTAGGTAACTGGCCCGCATGGAAACTCTTGAATTACTGTTAAAACAGGTATCAAACCAGAAGGCAATATAGTGTTAAGAAAAATATGTAGTGAAAATGTGAATTATTTCCCTTGAACCGATGAATGAGTGTAAAGTCAGTACACTTTGTATTTTAATAATTATAGACCTTGGCTGCTTCTTTTCATTAATTAAACTAACACTTCTTTTTATGAAAACAAAACAAGAAGTTAAATCTTTTAGAACTCGTATGTATTTAAAAGTCGTTTTAAAACAAATTCTGTTTTAATGAACTGTGTCCATGTACAAATGATAATCATGCTGTGGTACATGAACTTTATTCTTTTTGTACAATGTATGCAATGTATGAACTATTGTCATACTGTAAAATCTGTTATTGCTTTAAAAAAATGATAATGAAATTCTTTTTTTTTCATTTTAATGTATCGTTCTAGAAAAGTGTTGAATTTGAATGTTTTGACAGGTACTTGGTATTGCTGCTCTTGCATGTGGCATGATCTCAGTGTCCAAGTGTAATGGTGATGTAACTTCAACAATACTGCAGACTATGATGGAAAGGTCAGAGCTTGAACTCAAAGATACATTTGCCAGATACCTAGCCCTTGGGTTGGCTCTCACTTATCTAGGTAGGCTTTAGTTTAGATTTTTAACCAGGTTTTCCGAAGGAAAAATCCTGGTTATTAGATTGAGGTATGTCGGCGGGCGGATGGGCGGGCGTAAACAATTTCTTCTGTGGGCAACTCCTCCTACATTTCTCAACGGATTTCAACCAAACTTTCACAGAAGTATTGTCATGAAGTGCCCTGGCGCATATTGTCGGGGTTTTGTGATTTGGTCATTTTTGACAGAATTATGGCCCTTTGTTGTTTTTTTTTCACATATGTAATTCTTCTGTGCGCAACTCCTTCTACACTTCTCAAGGGATTTCAACCAAACTTTCACAGAATTATTGTCACCAAGTGCCCTGGCGCATATTGTCAGGGTTTTGTGATTTGATCATTTTTAGCTCGACTTTTCTATGAAAAGGGGAGCTATCCTACTCGCCTCGGCGTCTGCGTCGGCGTCGGCGTTGGCGTCACACCTTGGTTAAGTTTTTCGTACCACCCCACTTTATTTCAAAAGTATTAGAGGTATGGCTTTGAAACTTACCATACTTGTTTACCATCATAACCTCCATCTACAGACAAGAGTACATAACTCTGTCAAGGTTTTTGGCAGAATTATGGCCCTTTTTTGACTTAGAAAGTGTATTGAGCTTGGTTAAGTTTTTCGTACCACCTCACTTTATTTCAAAACCATTGGAGGTATTGCTTTGAAACTAACCATACTTGTTTACCATCATGACCTACATCAACAGACAAGAGTACATAACTCTGTCAAGGTTTTTGACAGAATTATGCCCCTTTTTCTCTTAGAAAATACTTTGAATATGGGTAAAATCCACTTATTGCCTTAACCCTTTGAGATATTGCTTTGAAACTTTGAATGCTTGTTTACATCATTACCCCCATCTGTAGGCAAGAGAAGGTAACTCTGTGAGGGATTTGTTTTAAAAATTAAGGCCCTTTATCGACTTAGAATCTTGGTTAAGTTTTTCGTACCAGTCCACTTTTTGACTAAACTGTTCGATATTACTTTGAAAGTTGGAATACTTGTTTACCATCATGATCCCAAAACATGGGCAGGAGAAGGTAATTCTGTCAAGGATTTTATATGAATTATGGCCCTTTTTGACTTAGAAACTCAGTTAAAATTTTCATTCTTGTCCACTTGTTGACTTAACCATTTGAGATATTACTTTGAAAGTTGGAGTACTTATGTACCATCATGAGACCTATCTGTAAGCAAGAGAAGATAACTCTGTGAAAATGTTTCTTGATTTGTACTTAGAAATTCCTAGTTAAAGTATTGTGTGCCCTTAACTGTCAAAGTTTTGTTTTATTGGCAAGCACTAAAAAAGTCGAGCGCGCTGTCCTACTGACAGCTCTTGTTGTTTATGAAACTGATTTATAAAAATAAAGTTTTTATTAGTAATTAGCATAATACTAAACCCTTATGTAACTTCCATATTGTTTGTCTATTGTGATAATTAAATACCTCTTTTCTCACAACATTAATTATTTTACACTGGCTATTTTTAGATACCAAGGAACTGATACACAAAACTATTTATAACCATGGCTCCTCCCACAATTTCACTGACTACAGGTCGGTTAATAGGAAGCAGAGGCAAAAACCTGTGCACATATAATTTACACCGGGTCTAAATATTGTGGAAAAGAACTATCTGTAAAACAGATATACCTGCCCCTCCCTCCCTGTAGCTAGTAATGTGGATTTTTCTTTCTTTCTATTCCCGAAGCATATATACACTCCAGCAATATGGCGGAAAGAGACGAAATCCACATGATTAATTATGCTGTGACGTATACATTTTACAGAACTTCCATTGGCTGATTATTGTTTTTGTTTACAAATGATGGAATGGAATTCCGTTAGGGCCCTACGTATTGCATAGTTGGGTGAACGGTTTTTCTTTACAGTTACAATATTATAGTCTAATATCTAATATGTAGTAATTAAAATGGGTTTTCATTGATTTTTCACGTAGGCGCCATGTATTCTATTATCTGAGTGTCTTAAGATAGCAAAACATCTTCCGAATCTTTTTTTCTGAGCTTTGATGAATCGGATCGTAAGGTCCATAAACAAAGCTATAAAAAACCCATGGTCTACGAGTTTGTGGAAAAGTTATTAAATACTCATTAAATGTGTCCAAAGTTTTGTAATAAGGGAAGGAGACATGTGTATTTTGTATTGTATTGTTTTTTTTAATGACTTAATACAATTTAATGATTCATAAAAGTCATTTTTCATACATAGAACATAGTTTAGATTTACAATAATAATATTGGCTGCTCCCTATTCGATTATGCAACCCCATGGTACAAATTTGAAACCTATTCAATACTGACGCATAATAAAAGGGAGAATACTCTGTTATTATAAAAGGGAGAATACTCTGTTATTACTGTCTATTTTTAGAATAGATTACCAGTCCTGTATACTTTGGAGTATTCTGTTACAGTAAGATGACAAAATTTCTCATGAGACCAGCGGTTCAAACCCCACACAGAGCAAGTTTTTTTTTATTTTTTTTTTTATTTTTATAATTTTTGCCTGAATTATGGCCCTTTGCTTTTTTTCCACATATGTTATATATAGAAGAATACTGTCACGTGCCCACTTCTTCCTACATTTCTCAAGATATTTGAACATTTGCGCTCGGCCAGCAGACTGGAAAATGAAAACCTGGTTTTGTGACAATTTCCTGTCACTTGTTATTTCATGATGTAAGTTTTTACAAAATATCTGAACACAAATTGATTGCTTGAATTGTTTTTTTTCCCAATTACTAATCAACCTAAAATATTATGAACTTCTTACTTGGTTTCCAAAATTTGGGCAAAATACACAGAAATAAAAGCTTTCCTGGTGAAGCTTAAAGTGACATTATGCACATTTTTTTCAAGTAAAAATCCAGCTGAAAATGGTGTGTGTACAAAAGTGTAGAGGAAATAATAACTTTTAACCCAATACACCAAACTCTTCCCGCTACCAGTATGAAAAAATAACTTTCAAAATATTGATTTTCTCATTTGACTGGGAGAGTCAATTTAAGAAAAGAACAACTGCATGCAGGAGTTGCTTCCCTTCCACTGCCGAAATCTCTACCAACATCAACAACGACACATTCAACTATCATTTTATCAGTCCGATTTTTTTATATCTAAAGCACCAACTTCAAAGACTTATGCAGCATAATCATTAATTTAACACATTTAAATGCACAGCAACCAAAAATTGCTTTTATAAAACTGTCACCAAAAATACACTTTGTGCAGTAATATGCGCATAATGTCACTTTAAGGTGGAAAGAATTTCATATAATTCATGAGAAATGGGGAAATATCAAGGACAATAAGTCAGAGTTTTTCCCAGTTTGTGATGGTGGTTACAAATGTAACAAAACTAACAATACAAATATTTTTACTGTTTAATAGGAAAACAAGAAGCAGTAGATGCTACGCTTGCTGCATTAGAAGTTGTTGGAGAACCACTGAAGTCAATGGCATACATGCTGGTGGATGTGTGTGCATATGCTGGTCAGTATTATAGCCCTAATTCCTTGACCCTAACTCTGGTCAATTTCTAAAATGGGCTTGCCCACATTTCAGTTTGGAAGGTACTATTTTTGTCGAGCCCGCTTGCGGTGAGCTCGATATTGTTGTCACTTTTGGTGGTTCGGTGTATGTGCGTGCGTCCGTCCGTCCGATTTTGTCCGGACCATATCTTTTTCATGCATGGAGGGATTTTGATGTTACTTGGCCCAAAAGTTCACCATCATGAGACGGAGTGTCATGCCCAAGAACCAGGTCCCTAGGTCTAAGGTCAAGGTCATACTTGGAGGTTAAAGGTCATATTCAAGAATGACCTTGTCTGGAGCATATCTTTTTCATGCATGGAGGGATTTTAATTTAACTTGGCACAAATGTTCACCATCATAAGACGAAGTGTCATGTGCAAGAACCAGGTCCCTAGGTCTAAGGTCAAGGTCACACTTAGAGGTTAAAGTTCAAAGTCAAGAATATCTTTGTCTGGAGCATTTCTTCTTTATGCATGGAGGGATTTTGATGTTACTTTGTACAAATGTTCACCACCATGGGCTACCCTTGTTTTTAGAATTACTTCCCTTTGTTTTTCTATAAATAGCTTATATTGTAACTTTTTTATTACTGGCCGTAGAGAAAAATCGAGACCACTTTTCTGTGGTACAACATGCATGTTACATCCAATATT
This sequence comes from Saxidomus purpurata, assembly GCA_022818135.1. Lineage (NCBI taxonomy): Eukaryota > Metazoa > Mollusca > Bivalvia > Venerida > Veneridae > Saxidomus > Saxidomus purpurata. The sequence goes on from JAFMSR010000010.1 coordinate 12,091,151, forward strand.
TAGGTGTGTTTTGACCCATCTCTACTTGGTTAGGAGTAAGCCCTTTTGACATATGGCGGGCTTGACATGTTGCACGTTGGCATCTAGTTTGTCCAGAAAGATGCCCAATGAAAATTAAATGATAATGTATTTAATGAAAAGTATACAGTTTAGACTATGCTAATTATGTCTCCCCCACCTCGGGGGGAGACATATTGTTTTTGCCCTGTCCGTCAGTCCGTCCGTCCGTCAGTCCGTCAGTCCGTCCGTCCATTCTTCGTTTCCGGACGATAACTAGAGTTCCTTTTGACCTACAGCTCTCAAACTTCATAGGATGAATGGTCTTATTGAGCAGATGATCCCTATTGTTTTTGGGGTCAGTAGTTCAAAGGTCAAGGTCACAGTGACCGTTGGTCAATTTCTCGTTTCCGGATGATAACTAGAGTTCCTTTTGACCTACAGCCCTCAAACTTCATAGGATGATTGGTCTTATAGAGCTGATGATCCCTATTGTTTTTGGGGTCAGTAGGTCAAAGGTCAAGGTCACACTGACCGTTGGTCAATTTCTCGTTTCCGGATGATAACTAGAGTTCCTTTAGACCTACAGACCTCAAACTTCATAGGATGATTGGTCTTATAGAGCAGATGATCCCTATTGTTTTTGGGGTCAGTAGGTCAAAGGTCAAGGTCACAGTGACCGTTGGTCAATTTCTCATTTCCGGATGATAACTAGAGTTCCTTTTGACCTACAACCCTCAAACTGGGGGAGTCCGTCAGTCCGTCCGTCCATTCTTCGTTTCCGGACGATAACTAGAGTTCCTTTTGACCTACAGCTCTCAAACTTCATAGGATGAATGGTCTTATTGAGCAGATGATCCCTATTGTTTTTGGGGTCAGTAGTTCAAAGGTCAAGGTCACAGTGACCGTTGGTCAATTTCTCGTTTCCGGATGATAACTAGAGTTCCTTTTGACCTACAGCCCTCAAACTTCATAGGATGATTGGTCTTATAGAGCTGATGATCCCTATTGTTTTTGGGGTCAGTAGGTCAAAGGTCAAGGTCATACTGACCGTTTGTCAATTTCTCGTTTCCGGATGATAACTAGAGTTCCTTTAGACCTACAGACCTCAAACTTCATAGGATGATTGGTCTTATTGAGCAGATGATCCCTATTGTTTTTGGGGTCAGTAGTTCAAAGGTCAAGGTCACAGTGACCGTTGGTCAATTTCTCGTTATAATTTGGGGTCACTAACTCAAAGGTCAAGGTCATAAGGGGGGAGACAAGTTTTTTTGTGAAAAACAATCTCTAGTTTTGTTCTACATTGGATGTGGTGGCATGTATACAAAGACCTCCTTAAGTTTTACTCAAGGCACAAATATCTTACATGATTTAACAGACAGAAGTATGAAAGGGGAGTTGAATTAGGTCAAAAGTAACAGTCAATAACAGACATTTCTGTGTTATATAATTTGAAAATACTTCTACCGATTTTGCACACTATATATCTCTCTGCTTGTATATATGTTCAGCAAAGAGTTTTTGTGATTTTAGGCACTGGAAATGTGTTGAAGATTCAGCAGCTGCTTCACCTGTGTTCAGAACATGATGAAAAGAAAGATCAGGTTTGAATGTTTATAATATCTATATATAAAACAGTAAAACCGGTCTTTTCCTGCATATCTTATTGGCTTTTTGGTGATTTTTCCCATGCTGGAAAAATCTGTTTGTGCATTCAATTCAATTCAATTCAATATACATGTACTTTATTTAACGACGGTTACACAATAAACAATTTCAGCATCATTTATCTCACTTGAGGCCGTCAAATTACTTGTGATGTAACGTTAGAAATGTGAGTTTTCATGCAGTGTTCACTTAATTTGACCAAAATGTTAATTGGCATGATATCCTTGCTAAGTTTAATAACCAGCTATATAGCTGCAGGCACTCTGGAGTTATGGCCCTTTAATTGCTTAGATTTGAACAATAATTTCTCCCAACATGAATCTTTTTATGCCCCCGAAGGGTGGCATATTAAAATCGCACCGTCTGTCCGTCTGACCGTCTGTCCGTCCGTCCGTGCGTCCCCACTTACAAATTCGTGTCCGGACTGTAACTTTGTCATGCATTGAAGGATTTTAAAATAACTTGGCACACATGTCTAGCACATCAAGAAGACGTGTCGCGTGCAAGACCCACATCCCTACCTCAAAGGTGAAGGTCACACTTGGAGTATGAAGGTTATGGAATCCTCTATATATGCACACATTCGTGTCCGGACTGTAACTTTGTCATGCATTGAAGGATTTTAAAATAGCTAGGCACACACGTCTAGCACATCAAGACGACGTGTCGCGTGCAAGACCCACGTCCCTAGCTCAAAGGTCAAGGTCATACTTAGAGTTTGAAGGTAATGGATTCCTCCATATAAGCATATATGCACACATTCATGTCCGGACTGTAACTTTGTCATGCATTGAAGGATTTTAAAATAACTTGGCACAAATGTCTAGCACATCAAGACGACGTGTCGCGTGCAAGACCCACGTCCCTAGCTCAAAGGTCAAGGTCATACTTAGAGTTTGAAGGTAATGGATTCCTCTATATAAGCATATATGCACACATTCGTGTCCGGACTGTAACTTTGTCATGCCTTGAAGGATTTTAAAATAATTTGGCACAAATGTCTAGCACATCAAGACGACGTGTCGCGTGCATGACCCACATCCCTACCACAAAGGTCAAGGTCACACTTAGAGTTTATAGGTAATGGAATCCTGTATATATGCATACATTTGTGTCCGGACTATAACTTTATTATGCTTTGAAGGATTTTAAAATAACTTGGCACAAATGTCTAGCACATCAAGCGGATGTGTCGCGTGCAAGACCCAAGTCCCTACCTCAAAGGTCAAGGTCACACTTAGTGTTTAAAGTAATGGAATACTGTATGCATGATTACTCTGTCATGCATGGAAGGATTTTAAAATTACATAGCACATTTATTGAGCACATGGAGAGGACACAGACTGTGAGGCACCTCTTTCGGGGGCATTCGTCACTTTGGAGGGACAGCTCTTGTATAAATAACTTTTGACAGGCGTATTTTGTGACAATTTGGCACTCTTGTCCATCAATAAAATTCCTCTTGGAAGTAAGGATCAATGGAACATACAAGTACAAAGTATTTCATGTGGTACTTGACAAGATATGTTGACCTACTTGCTTGTTATGTTTTAGGATAAAAATGAGAACAAAGAGGATAAGAGTAAAGATAAAAAGAAGGACAAAAAAGAGGAAGATAAACCAGCTGGTCCTGATCTGACAGCCCAGCAGGGTGTGGCAGTACTGGGTCTCGCACTCATCAGTATGGGAGAAGATATTGGTTCTGAAATGTGCTTTAGATCATTCAGTCATTTGGTAAGTGTATACTCGAGGATCCTGTATCAGAAACAGTGATATTATATTATTTCGAAGAAACATACATTTTGTAGTAAAAAACGTACTTTAAATATTGTTCAAAACAGTTTAGCTAAGTTTAAATTGAACAGTTTGCACGTCTCCTTTTCATGTTAACTCTTTCTTGCCTAAATACTGTAATAATAACATGTTTGATTGCAAAATAAGGTTTTCATCAGTGGTTATGCTTTCCAGTGTTGACCCTAATTATCCAGATATACCAGATAGATATATACCTGCAGTATGGCTGGTATTTCCATATTGTATAGGATAAATGAAATGAAATATTACTATCATTACAACAGTTACGATATGGAGAGGTAGGAATTAGAAGAGCTGTACCACTGGCACTTGGTCTCCTGTCTGTATCTAATCCAAAGCTACAAATACTGGACACACTTAGTAAATTTTCTCACGACACTGATGCAGAGGTCTCACACAATTCTATATTTGCTATGGGCTTAGTAGGTGCAGGTAAGGTGCTTGTTACACATGTTTTTCTGTGTACTTATATGTGAGGTTTTTGGAATATACAGTGCTCTGGGACATGAAAAAGGACATGAATTTGACCCCCTTGTCCAGGATGTTGAAACACGTCAATTACTGGTGGAACCTGTATTAAGCTTCTACTCTAGGTTACACAACATAGAGACCATTTGAAGCTGATAGCTGCATATAAAATTTGTATTTACCTCTGAGACATGCGGGCATATTAATAATGTTAATGTTTCCCAGAACACTACATGCACAGGCTTACCTTGTGCACAGTCATTTCATAGATATGTACTTTATATCATTTTTAGCAGTACATCAGTGCCACTTGGTGACTATAATATATACTTCACCTTTCTCTGACTTTATTTCTACAAATTTATATATCTTGCGATAACTTATTGGAGCATAAACTACAAACACAGCAGTTTAAATTATTGGTTTAAAACTATGTGTAATTAAAATAAGAAATATTTAAATTTCTCCCCTCACTTTGGGTGACCTTGACCATGCAGCAACCAGTATTATCTGAACATTTTGATTCAACAAAAGCCAACACTTATATCAAGAGTAATTTCTATCATTTCAGGAACAAATAATGCTAGACTGGCAGCAATGTTACGTCAGCTTGCAGTCTACCATAGTAAAGATGCTAACAACTTGTTCATGGTTCGTCTGGCACAAGGTCTTACCCATCTTGGCAAGGGGACACTGACCCTGTGCCCCTACCACAGTGACCGTACCTTGATGAGTCCAGTAGCTGTTGCAGGACTTCTGTCAGCTCTCATTTCCTGTCTTGATGTAAAAAATCGTAAGTATTTCAGTACCTACCTCTGATGACTGCAATTGGGTTATCTTTAATTGATCGATGATAGCCAATACTTAATTGTGTGCATTTAATTTTTCTTACATTTCTGTTGGCCATGTTCAGGAAAAGTTTGTTTTGTGAAAAAACTTTTACAAGCATAAGTTTAAAAACAAAAATAACTGCCACGAGCAATGATTGATGTTGGCAAATGGAAAATGTAATTACTAAATCAGTGTATGCTATTGGTTTAACTCTTATGTAATTTTGAAATTTGCTACTATATTGAGCTTTTAAAAATAGTAAATATTTTAGTGGTGAGGCCTTAATTACTGCGATAATTATAGATCGTAAGAGTGAGGTATGGACTGTATATATGTTATTTAACTGTCAGAAATTTTAATTTTGTAAGCGGTCAGAATCAGTGAAACACCAAATACAGAAAAATATATGAATACTAGTTACAAATGTTTATAGCATTACAGTTGGAATAAGCTTTAAAAACAATGATATATTGATCCAGGAAGAAGGAAATGTTTAGTTTGGAGATCTTCATGCTCAAACACATTTTTATTTCAGTGGTTCTTGGAAAATCTCATTATCTCTTGTATCACCTTGTGGCAGCAATGCAACCAAGAATGTTAGTGACTTTCGATGAAGAGATGCGTCCCTTACCTGTAGCTGTGAGAGTTGGTCAGGTATGTTTAGTAGTTACAAAGGCTATCAAATAGTTGTTAGATACCACCATTATTGCCAGTCCAAAGTATCTGAATAAGAAAGATTTATAAATATAGAGAAAGGTTGTGCAGTGGTCTAGTGGTTAACAAACTGACTATTAATCCGGGGGACTCCTGTTCGAATCCCGAACTGGGCTCTGGAATTTGAAATTTCAGAAACGCTTTCCAGTGTTTCCCAAATATCTGTAGATGAACTGGTTAGAAACCCAGAGGTAGTCTCACATGTAGTGGTGCTATACACTGGGCATGTTAAAGAACCAGGGGGGTCTATTCATAAAAGAGCTAGGGTCTGGTACCCATATTCCCTTGTAGCAGCATCTGTCTCTCTTAAACCTGCGCTTGTCAGGAGTCTTGGCAAGTTCACCAAAGGAGATCCCCAGGGTCGGCGGGGGCTTATAATCAAAGAAAAAAAATATGTAGAGAAGTTGTGTTACAAAGGGAGAATATTAGTAGATAGTATAGTTAGCTCTGTTATCACTAATGTATATTTCTGCATGGAATGCTATGTATATAGTCATGATTTTGTTAATAAGTAGAAGTAATATAAAACCCTAACCTGTCAGTATTTAACATTCAAAATATAAAGGTGATGAAGTGATGTAGAAGGTGAACTATTTCTCTCTGATTTCAGGCTGTTGATGTAGTAGGACAGGCTGGTAAACCTAAAACTATAACAGGATTCCAGACACATACAACACCTGTACTTCTCGCTTACGGTGAGAGGGCAGAACTTGCTACTGATGAATGTATCCTTTTCTTCCTGGTTTCCAAGTTTAAAGCTGTATTGATTGACATTTAGTGTATTCATAGATTGAAGTTGTATCAGTCTTGCTGGCATACTCTGCTTATGATGCTTACTTTTAATGCTTTAGTTAATGCTGATTTCCCCCCCAAGGCAGATCACAGTTAATTTTTTGAATATATAGAGGATAATTGTTGGTTTTGGTGTAAGATCACGTTATAATTTCACCGAGTGGGCACCAAAAGTGATATTTTCACGACTTTTGGTGTTCACGAGTGAAATTAACGTGATATTACACCGATACCAACAATTTTTTCTGTTTATTTTATGGTTAAAACTCTACTTTAAATGAGTTTGTCTCTATAAAATATCGAAAATCGTCGGAAACGTCATCAGAAAACATAGCGCAAATGACGTCATTCAAACGACGTCATCGTCGCATGGTTTCCAGCAATAATGACGCTCGGTATACTTTTTGACGTACATCCGTGTAAAAGTTTGCAAAAACAGTGAAAAATAAAAATGGTAATCCACTGTTTCAAAACTGGATTAACACTTATTTCACTGAGAAAAAACTGTAATTCAATGGAAAACAAAATAAAATGAAATAGGAATTGCTGGCTTGTTTTTCAATGCAAAAATATTTTCCTTTTTACTAAATTGCTGAAGCTAGTGAGAGCTTCCCATTTTATCACCATGACTTCAAACAGTAATGTTATTTAATTGTACTCAATTTAGTCTTAATTCAATAAAGATATGTATATATTTACTGTCTAATTGTATAAATTGATTTTTTTCAATTACAAACTTGAAACACCGAATGAGATGCAAAAAGGTAAGTAGTTTTACCTGGGTTTTGATTGATATATTGCTAGATATTGTGAATCAGAGTTGTAGCTGATAAAATCTGCTTTTAATTAATCAGCTAAGCACAAGTTTTATTGCTTGCCAATGGGGAATTGCTAATAAATGACAAACGAGGGGCGTTAGGAAAAGCTGTGGACTTCTTGTGATCCTCTCTTTCTATGTGCATTTAAATAGCTAATCTGTATGTGAGTGAAAACTACTATGATCGAAAATGTGAAGGTTTTCATGATGCATGATTGCGGAGTAACACTGCAGGAATTAGCTGATAGGTTTAGCATGAGCAAACCATCATGATCATACAAAGTTTTCAATGAACAACTTGGTATGAGTAAGTGTAAGGTTGGTGCAGAGACAGTTGATATCTGACTGAAAGGCTAATAAGGTGACCATGTCAAAAAATCAGTTTAGTAATTCTATTTTTTTTTTTTTTTTTTTTTTTTTTAAGAGAGATTTTAAAGCTAAATTTTAAGCTTATGTTTTGGATGAGATGCCGGCATGTCTCCCATCATGCCTAGAAATGTAGAATTCTGAAGCCAAAAAGGGGAGAGATTTACCTGATTGAAATTTTCAGTCAGTTTTAGCCAAAGATTGAATTTGATTGGTTGCCAAAAAGTAGGTCAATCGCGGTGACCAATTTGATCTGTGAGTGCGATTGACCTATGAAGTAATTCTATTTGGGAGAGATAGGTGTTTTATATCGCATTATCACTTGTAATAAAATGTGGGTGAATCATGCCAAACCCTAGATAAAAGCTTTGTCAAAGCAGTGGAATGAGGTAGTTTCCAAACCCTGAAAAGCGTTTAAAATGTCTCCTGCTGGTAATGTAATTGTTTTCTGGGATGCACATGGTATAGTACTTACAAAATGCTCATTATATGCAATACAACAGTTACTGCCAAACACTATTCCGATGTAATTCTTACAAATCTTTGTTAAAAAACTATGATAACATCCCCTCCCAAATGGCTTCATCTACAGTGGAATTGTCAATCACTTATATTTGTTTCCACAACTGAAAAAAATTGCATGTCTCGGTTGGCTTTGATAACTGTTACACAGTACATTAGACATACATGTGTCTCATGGTTTCATGGTTAGCAGAAGGAATTCAAAAGCTCCCACAGATGTGGCAAGATGGAGAATACTTCGAAAAAGAGTACATTGTATAATGAATTTTTGAAAAGTATTTTCAGAATAGCACCAAAAGTCCACATATTTTTTGACCACCCCTTAGTACATTGATAAAATGAAATGCTTTTAGATGATTAAAGCAGAACATTTTTGCTTTTTTACAGTTTGAAAGATACATAAAGATACATGATTGATTTAGAAATAGAAAGAGAAATTCAGTTGGTAACAAATAAATGCTGTTTGTGAAAAGTATCTTCCTTAACCAGATTTCTAGTTCTGCCAATGACCATTGTGATGGAAGGATTTGTGGTACTGAAGAAGAATCCAGACTTTGAATCTACGTGATTTCTCTTTGCTTCATGTCTCTTCATAGTGCTCTACCATTTTCTTCACATATGGAAAAACATTTCTTCGTTAGAAAAAAACTCAATTTTATATCAATGTTAAAGATATGTATCAGAACAATGCTAAAAGATTTTAGCCTACCAGAATCCTCAAAGTTGAAAATATTTTAAGAAATTGTTTGAATACTAGAACTGTGTATCAGTTGATAGTCGCAAACATAAGTTTGTAATTACAGAATACTAACACAAGGATAAAAGTGTGCTATACAAGTGTAAAAAGAAGTGTGCTGCAAATCGAAACCATCCACACTTAAGGCAGAAATAAAGAGTGATTAACTCAAACATAATGCAAAGACTGCTTCATGTTTAATTCTTCCTAACATACTGGGACCAGTGTCTAGAAATGCAAAAATATTAGATAAAAAATCAGTAGTTAAATTCACAGTGTCTTTGTACACAATCTGATGTAACACTGGCATATCACTGAACAGTTGCTTCAGATTGTTACACAGATGTAGGACTGAACAGTTTCATGACATTATTGTGCATTTTTGTGTGGGCTCTTCACTGTTTGCCATATTTAAAACAGAACTTTATAATTGAAACCTTTCTGTAAGGTTCTAAAATTAGTTTTCTTTACATCAAACATTATTTTTGAGATGTAAATGGTGACTGTATCTGTGAACTACTGTTTATACTGTTTTATGACATGGTAAGCAGTTGTCCTGTTGTATGACCTTGTAAGCAGAAGTCTTGTTGTACAACATGGTATGCAGGTATCCTGTTTTACAACCTTGTAAGCAGGTATCATGTTGTATCACCTGGTAAGCATGAAAAGAAATATTTCTTTCTAAAAGGCTTCATTGAGATAATTTGTTTTTCTGATGGTGTTTTTGACTGTCAGTATAATTTCATAGGTTGAGATAAGCTTGAATATCAGTTTATCTAGAATACTTGGTGTGCATATATTGCTTAAATGTTTTGTGCATAAATAAATTAAAGTTTAATACTAATTGTAACTAAGTCTTGTCGTTCCTTGAACCATTTCTGAAGCAATGATAATTTGTAGACCTATTACCAGAATGTTTTTATTCTAACTAACCTGATTTATATATTATATGTTATTTGGTTTTTGAGGTGGTATATGGGGATAAATTACCCGCCTAGACCTATATTACCGGAGCCGTTAGGCAAATGAAAATAATCATGCCAGTCATGTTGGAAATAATATACTTGTACTGCAAACTAGGAGCTAATTGTATTGTGAGTAGCAGCTATACATGTATTGTTAATTGGTTTTGTTGCCAAGCCAACCAGGATCCAGGTGTTGATTACCGAAGTTGGTGGTTGTGGCTTGTCAGCTTGAGGTTTCTTTTCGGGGTTTTAGATCATGCTACTATCGTTTGTAAATCCTGTTTAAGGACTTCCATGATCAACTGTACGTCTTTTCAAGATAACATGCAGCGCTAATGTGCTAACTGCACCAACTTGAGGTCAAAGGTCATAAGACTGTCTGCTGAAAACCTTGAAGAATTTTTATGAAAATGTAGTCAAATGTTTATCTCCGATACTAGCCAAAGTTCAAGGTCACATTTTTGTGTCAAAGATCAGTCTTGTTTACTACTTGAAGGATTTTAAGAAACTTAAAGTGATACTACCGCTCAAAGTGACCATCAAAATTTTAAATAAAACTAATCAGTGATTTATACTCCTAGAATAATAAACATTGCCATAGCTATAACCTAAAAATAACAATCTGTATAACAGTTTCATTCACATTGAATATAGAAGAAATCTGTAAATATCTTTTTTGACTATCCTAGTTAAAAATAAAAAAATCCACCCTCGTTGATATGTGTATTTGTCAATAATAGAAATAACTTGATAAAACTTATTTCTTATATGCTTTAAAGCATCCGTGTGTTTTGAGCATCATTCTTAACTATAAACCAATGTGACCATTTTGAAGGGTAATATAACTTTTAAGTTAAATATTCATCGTATCGAGCTTTGTTTTAAATTTGTTGGTTGAAGGCAAAGGTCCCACTAGAGGGGTGAAAGATCATGACCGGTGATATTTAATGTTTTGCTATGTAACCCCTGAATTGTTGCAAAACCATGAATATATTGGAGCCCTTTTTGCATTGCATGTTTTATGTACATCTTCAAACTACAACTTCAAAGGGAAAGGCAAATCAGAAAATAATTCGACTTTAAATTGAAGATACTAAGATGAAGACACTTGAAATAATCCCTAGAATCAGAATATTGAATGTGAAGATATTGAAGATTGAAAATTTCAAAATTGGCGGATCATGGGGTGGCCGTTTTGAAATTTTGTAATGTTATAGTGCTCTAATAAAACATTCACGCAGGTAATACTGTTATATTAAAACGGCACCTACAAAAATATATTAAAATACGGTAACCTACATGACACATGATGTTATGAAATTTAGATTAAAAGTAATCCTGAATAAATGAGATCAAAATTAAGTTTTGAGACGGGGCGTGTCTGTGAGTGTCTCATTTGCATAGTTTTTCATATAAGCACAATCTTTTATTTCTCGTGACTCTTAACTTTTAGCAGATTTCAGAAATTGTTTCAATTGTTGTTGTGTTCGCAAGCTATCTTCCTCGGTTATATTCTGACTTGTGTTTCCCTTTAAGCGGAAAACTATCCGAGGTACACGTACAAAGGTAGCTCATATGTAGAGGAAGATTTTGGGTAAAAATAATAATATTTTTTTTATTTCAAGAAGGTGACATATTAAGGTTATACAAGAAGAAATAAAAGTATACACCTTTACAACATGGCCTATAAACAAATTAAGAAACAAAACACTGAAAATGTCCAGTTACACACAATCATTCACTCATTGACAGACACTCAAAATAAACTTATTATAAGTATTGTATAATTAAAGCGTATGATAATTGATTAATTTGTAATACAACAAAACAATAATACATGTAATAAATGACAGTTGAATAAAGACAATTATTCACAAGTTAATTTATTAAGGTCACGGTCACTCAAAATAGGATCAACTATTTACTAACTGTCCTAGTCACTTCAGTCACACAAAACATTCAACTACTGTCTGACAGTTCATTGGCAGTGGAAAAAGAATCGCCTTTAATGTTAGCACTTGTTTTATTTCTGTAAACCAAAACGTGTAAAAGCAAGGGCTATTAGGAAATTAATACTATGTTTGCATGATTGAAGGCATCATGATTAAAAGCTGCAAACTAATGTGCGTGCGTGCATGCTATTTCAGTATTCCTTGAGGGTGCATTTCTCTGATATTTTACCCCCAATATTTGATAAATAAATGTGGTTGTTTCTTGCACGCTCTTCTGAGCAGAAAGTGTTCATGGCGTTTTTCAGCTCATGTCGTCTTCAGTTAAGAAGTGACCCGTCGTAAGGCGCTAAGCCAATCCCTGACATTCTCAACCACCAAGGTCTTGCCTTCGGCAAAAGGAAAAGAAGTTAACCTTCATAATATAAACGTGAACATTGATTTGAAAGCTTTTCTGTTTCCTGGCTGAGACTGTACGTGATTGGACCGCATATGTATGGTACAAAAAATGTACTCACAAATAAAGAATTATATAATTATTTTAAATACAGTATACTGCAAGAGATAATCACGGACCTATATATATATATAGGTAAAGCTCCGTGATATAATTAAACAAAAGGTTACACAAATCCTTTCATATAATAAAATAGCATGTATTGCATGACCATAATTCATAAATTCTGTTGAAATCTAGATAATTTAAAGTGCAGTTGATAGCAGAAATAGAATAAAGTAACCCCTGAGGTGTTTCCGTGACAAGCATGGCAAAACTGGCTGAAATTATGTTATCTTTCCGGACACGCAGTGCCATTTAATATAAATCTTTGATCTTACAAAACCCTGAGTGTCTCTTTGTTTAGTTGAAAGGATTATACGGCTGTATACGTGGCAATTATAAATCTGAAATGAAGATAGAATCCTTAATTGGCTACAGTGGCGGATCCGGAGAAGGACCTAGTGAGGGTGGAGAGAGAGAGAGAGGGGGGTTCTACAAATTTTACTGCGAAATGACACATTTTTTAGCTTTCAGATGTGAACACAAAATACAGGCACGACGCAGAATTCGATTTTCTGTGAAATATTGCACGTCAAGATGAAAAGTTCTCTTGTACTTAAATTCATCGTTTACCTAAAACGTCGCTATAATAATAAAGGAAGTGCTTTCATAAATACGTTAGTACCACTCTGAAGGTGTTATTAACTATAACTGATGTTTTTAGGAGGACCTTTTCACTTGCATCTACGCACGTGTTTAACGTGAAGGAATTTTCAACTTCATATGCCCTGAAGAGTACGGCCATTTAGTAATTATTTTGGCATCTTTGATCTGCTGTTCATGAGCAAAGGCAGTAATTTTTGTGTACTAATCAACTCTAAATGAATGCCTACACCCTGATTGCAGAGCGCACTCCATAAGCACATATTAATTTCTGGACGAAATTAAATGATTTCCCAGTTTCCTACCAAATTACCTACGAAATTGCTTGGATATGCACTAATTACGACGTTTTGATATTGTAGTTTTCTCGTAAAACAAGGTATTGTACTTAATTAAATTGATACTGCTTATTCTAACTTGTCTATGGTATATTTCTATATTCTAATTCATAATTATTTCTAATTGGCCTAACGCCTCAGGCCAATGCGACTGTTTTCAGCACCGTCGAATAACATGGCCACTATTAATTCCATTAAATTAATTGATGACAATTTCATGAATTAATTACGATGTATATACTATTTTTGCAGTATGTCTTTAACTCTTTTAGAAAGAAAAGTTGATATACATAATAATTTTCAAACAACCGGAGGACGCTATTTTGAAACATCTGTATCGAATCTAGCATTTGTTTCCATGAATGTCTAGGAAAACGTAAACGTACAACTTGCTCATAAAGTTTTTTATTTTTTTTATTTTGATTAAAAAAGAGGGTCTCATATTGGCGCCCATAACATCACTACCGGGGATGAGTTCAAAGTTGGCGACGTCAGTTTTTACAAGACGATAACGCGTTCATCACATCAACAACACTGCGTTGTATACATTTATGGGTGGCTGATAACTAAGTACATGTACATTTGTAACAGTATAACATAAAGTGATCATACTGCACTTTTCAACAATTCTATGAACAAACGCACGCATGAATTTAACCATAATTGTTCCGTGCAAGCGTGTTGGTCTAAGCTGCAAAAAAGGGATTTTCTTTTCAGTTTGAATTAATCCTATGCAAATTTGTACTTCTTTTCAGTCTCATCCGGTCCTGGAGGTGTAAGTGCATCGATACCAAGATAGAGCATATACGTGATAGAGCATGTACGTTCATCGGCTCTACGGGGTATTCGCCGTCAGTTTTATTAATTTCGTGGCGTCGGCAATTACGTAATATACAAGTTTACTTCATTTGCTGATATACACACTTAAGTAGAAGTTGTAAAATATTTTACGGTCGCAAATTGTGGTGTATAGATCTATGTAAAGAAATCAATTAACATTTATGAATGTTGTGATTCAATGGGATGTGACAGGATTCCGGTTTGAGCTGGCTGAGTTACACCGATTAAGAAGGATCTCAGCAAGCTAAGGATCTTTTTCAGTGACACTGACATAGTGTTTCAATGTTGTCCCGGACACCACTGTGTAGGAATTATTAGAATCCGTGTTGAACAAACTCTGCTGTAGGGGTGTATACCTGTATTAGTTATATATGGAAAGGAGCATTTTGAATGAGGAAAGTAGATTATGTAAGTTTAATTTTTTTTATCATTTCACAAGTCGTCAAATTAATTTTTTATAAGTATTAATTGTATGGAGACGTTTTTAAAGATTTAAGGAATAGGGGAACACACATTTTCGTGTAAATCATCCAAAACAAAACACGCGTCGAAAAATACACATCGGGCAGCTGTCATAGAATAACTTTATTTGAGGCTTCCAAGAAAACAAGGAAACTGAATGAAAAATCTTTTAAATTTGGTAGGGTGACTTTTTCATAGATTAACAAGCAAACATTTATTCATTTTAGCTGTTTCGTCCATAAGTACTTTTTCGAGTCCAAAGTTACGTTTACGACTTGGATGGGACAGACTGTAGTACTTTATCTTATTGTTACATGTTCCATAATAAAACTCTCTTGTAAGGTGATATAAGCACTCACAACTCAACAAGCATTCTCATAGCTGAAGATACGTTGAAAAGAGGTCAAAGTAAGTATGTAATAATTATATTAACGTTAGCAAGCAATTTACATGTGGTATCTACATATCGAAAATGATTCATATGTATAGGCCAAAGAAAGAGTCACCATAACATTAAACTAAGGTCTGTTTCATCTTTTTTGTTTACTAATCACATTAAATGGAGGTTTTAAAAACGACAACCTCTGTAGTTTCACAATTTAATGAAATGCAATGGGACTGTATTTCCAGACTTCATTTATTGGTGCTTCTTTCTCTATATTTGATTGTCACATGACATTTTTGTTCTCCCACATGTACTTTGCAATTGATTTCCATGAGAATGAAACTGCACACCCTGTTTTATGAACCGTGATGGAGTTGATTGTTATATATGACTGTAATCATATATGATAATAATTATATATAATAAACTTTTGAGAAAAAAATAACGCAACACAATCTCTGCACAATACGTTTTAGTCTTCGCGACCTTATCAAATACTTAACCGAGGAACAACACAGAATGATGCAACATACAAAACATATACTACACATATTATATACACTTGAACGTCATTTATTATTTTACGTTTAGTAATAAGGTAATTGAAAAATACTCTACGGAAAGTGCTTTTTTATCTTCCTTACCCCATATTATTTTTGAAAGTCACATGGAATTAAACTTAAGACGTGGCATATTCAATTAAAAGTTCATTTAACTAAATGTAATTACAGATATTTAAAAACTGAACACTAATTCTAAACACAAGAAAGTTGGTCAAGATCTAATTTCTATAATCTGTTCAACAAGTTTGTCAGAGTGTCTGCTCAATTCACCGTCAACATGAATCTCTGATTAGTTCAGATCTAAATCAACATTACTTTCTTGAACACTCAAATCTGCATTTTTCCTAAACACAACGTAATTCTCGCCACTTTTGTACAAATGTAAATCTCCAGTCATCTCTAACAATGTCTTCTTCAACTTCGCCATCGCAATAGTCTCCTGAAACAGGATAAATATAAGGTATTTACAGAATAGTGAATGTTTATGAACAGATGTATAGAATGTAATCTATTTGCCTTTCACAAAAATGGTACCAGTACCACTACCACTGCCACTACCACTACCTCTACCTCTACATCTACCACTACCTCTACCTCTACCTCTACCACTACCTCTACCTCTACCACTACCTCTACATCTACCACTGCCTCTACCACTACCTCTACCTCTACCACTGCCTCTACCACTACCTCTACATCTACCACTGCCTCTACCACTACCTCTACCACTACCACTACCCCTACCACTACCGCTACCACTGCCACTACCAATGCCACTGCCACTTCCACTACCTCTACCACTACCTCTTCACCTAACACTACTTGTACCGCTACCACTACCACAACCTCTACCACTACCACTACCTCTACCTCTGCCACTATCTCTGCCTCTGCCTCTGCCTCTATCACTTCCACTGCCACTGCCAATGCCAATGCCACTGCCACTGCCACTGCCACTGCCACTGCCACTACCACTACCACTACCACTACCTCTACCTCTGCCACTGCATCTGCCACTACCTCTACCTCTGTACCGCTACCACTATCGCTTCCACTTATACTACTACTACCTATACACCTACCACTACCACTGCCTCTACCACTACATCTACCTCTACCACTACCTCTTCCATTACCTGTACCACTTCATTTACTCTACTACTACCTCTACCACTACCTCTACCACTAGCACTATCACTACCTCTACATCTACTCTAAATCTACTACCTCTACTACTACCTCTACCACTGCCTCCGCCACTACCTCTACCACTACCACTGCCTCTTCCACTACATCTACCTCTTCCACTACCTCTACCATTACAATGGATCACTGCCTCTTCAACTACCACTACCACTACCTATTCCACTACCACTACCTATTCTACTCTTCCACTACCTCTTCTTCTACCACTACCACTACCACTGCCACTACCACTACCACTATCACTACCACTACCACTACCTCTACACCTACCTCTAACACTACCTCTACCTCTACCACTACCGCTACCACTTCCACTCCCTCTAGCATTACCTCTTCCTCTACCTCTATTTCTACCACTACCTCTACCACTTCCACTTCTTCTACCACCACCACCACTACCACTACTACTTCTACTACTATTACTACTACTTCTTGTACTTCTAGTATCGAGTCATTTTGCGACACTGCTTCTGCTACTATTTTTCTTACTGCTATTATATTCGCTTACTGGTAATTAACAGACTTACTCACCTTTGCCACCTGCATCCGGAGAGTCTCGTTTTCCTTTTTAAGATCCACCATGACGTCCTTGTCGCCGTTTTCTCTGTAATCTACTCCCGATGCCTCAACTTGAAAAAGGCAATACATGTACATGTTGTTCTTACTATAATAATCAGCGTAAGAAAAATTATCAGTGCAAAACATAATTTGTTTTAACAGAAATGCGAAATAAAAGTTGGAAAGACTGCGGAAGAATGAAGAAATAGATATTAGTTCTCCATCTCCAGCTTTAGTGAGAACATCATTCATTTTGAGGTTAGTCTCCGCTTTTTGTAACCGTTTTATTGCAATGTATTTTAGTAATAACTAATAAACTATTACATGAATCAGTTGAGAGAGCTTTTTCGTCTACAATTTAAAGCGACTGATATTACATTAAATTTGTATACGCTTTCGAATGTTTAATGTTTTCACGTGTTGTGTGACGGTATACCTTGTTCTGCGTATTATTTTTGACGAAGGATGTAAGTAAGTGACAACTTGTTTTTTTCATGCTTGGTTCTTTCTAATTGTTAATTGTTGACTCTTGAAAATTTACGTTTTCCATAGCC
>JAFMSR010000010.1:12109358-12159358 GCA_022818135.1 Saxidomus purpurata
AGCCATAGGGCAAAATGATGACAGGAATAAATCGGTATTGTATATGTTAGAAGCAGAACAACAAATAGTGCATTGTTTCCATCGGATGATTTTGCTGTTATGATGCAGCGTGACAATGTAAAATACGAACTGACAATGTAATCCCGGAAACTAGCAGTGACCTAGCAATGTTTACCCCGATACGACTGTGCATTTAAAGATACAATTCCGATTTGTGACTCTATACATATACAGTTTATCATTATATCCAGTATCTGATATAATTGTTCTGACTGTGGATGCTCAATAAAACATTTAGGGTGTTTGAACTTACCGTCGATTTGCGTGCACCCTCTTTAAAAATAGCATATACCCTGTATGTTTTAGAAAATAGTGCCCCAAATAACGTTGTAAAGCCCGCAGCCATCAACCATGTACATATCTGAAATAAGCCTATTCTTAGCAATCTGACATCAATTACACAAAACGGAGGACGAAGGCTTTTGTCAAAGAACTTCTCCACACACAAGTGATTAATATGCTTGTTTTAAAACAGAGACGGTAGATTGTATCATGTTTTATTAGTAATTTTAGTTTTCATATCCAAACGTCGGATGTAATTTGATTGTGAGAATATGTGTAGAAATCTCTAGTACTGTAACTTGCAATTTACTATTGAGAGTAACTTCAAAGTATTCGGAAGATTGAAAATCTATTATGGTTTGTTTGTTTGTTTTAAATGATATTATTTCAGTTGTTCTCGCATTATGATGGGCATATAAACCAGAGTTATATATAGTTTCTGAACAGCAAACGTTTTTACAGAATATCTGCGATTGCGATACGTAATTGGAATTTACAGTTACCATGCACGTGTCTGTTTCCACAACACGTTGGTATTGGAGTGATGCAACAAACACCTGTACATACAGTACAACACAGCCAATTATGATAATGTTGTTCATTACCGGACTCGACATTTTGATAGATCTGCAAAATAAATATTCACAATAATTAGAATCAACTGATGGAGGACTTATTCATTGCAATATTAAAGTACAGACAAATGAAATAAGAAGAGATAGACCAGTAAATAGATCTATAATTGATAATTATGTTAAGCTATTTTATCTATTTTAATGAAATTATTAGAATTTCGAACTTGACTAAGTATCTATAACATATTTTTCCTATTTTATCCATTTTGATTAATTTATTAGAATTTTAGAACTTTACTGATTATGTACATGTATATATTTATTTCATAGTTTTTCACTGTAGGACAAATGGAAGGACTGATCCGGTTGAGAACACCATTTTCAACTAATTGTTGCCATTTTCAGTTTAAGGGGCCACTGGTGAGGTTATAGAATATAATTTTTGAACTCACATTTTGTGACTAAAATTGATAAATCGTTGTCATTCACCGAAATGGGGGTAAAAGGTACAAAAATTTTATTCAAGCTATTCACCAATTCGAAGTTACTTCAAAGGAAATTGTCAGAATAAACAAGTTCCTGTTACAGTTCGTTGTTACTGACCTATGTCGTTATATCTCAAAACTCGTGGAAATCTGAATTTTCTTTTCTTCTCAGTCTTTACTGGTTTGTTTTCTTCAGACAATCACTGACATTCCTTGCTTATACAACTTGTATATATCATTACGCGTAAATCTTATTATAATTAATGTATAAATTTCTCTTTAGTGGACAATCATCATCACTGTCCCTGTCACCTACCTCTGTAATTGACGTGACTATACTTCATTATAGTATTGAATTTAATATAAAAAATGTTAACTATGTACTTTTGTTTTCGTTACCTGTATGTATGCTTTGATGGTGTATCAATATAGATTAATATTGCGAAAAAATAAACTCATCGACCAAACATTATTTTTCCAGAAACTACCTAGTAATATGTCAGTCTCTGTTAAAAAAAACAAAACAGGGACAATACATTTCTTGTTATTCCAATTTTCACCGGCGGGATTTACATCATTCTGTTGTTTTGTTTAATGATTACATGTATATGTTTTCCTTAGGGCTTCCTGAATCGCGAAGTTTCTCTTTGATACAAGAACGAATCTTGTAAATGATAAAATATGACAGCTAAAACGCGTCCAAATCATTCGTTTTTTTCATGCAACTCTGAATGAACTCTGAATGAAAAAAACGTCTTGTTGTTAGGTCTGAATTCAAAACAAATGCGTTATTGATCGTATATAATTCCTTACTGCCCTGCTTTTACAAGGTAACCTACTGTTAATTCTCTTATGTTAAAGGACGACAATTAATTTTAACACGCAAGATCTTTACAGGTGTCATATTTTTCAGGTCAGCTTTACTTATAAACTTTGTCATCCCAAGGACAAAAACTATTACATTGAACTTCCCTTAGGTCATTGTCATGATAAGCATTGGCTCACCGACTCGAGACTACCACTAATAAAAAGCCGAATTTGAAATACATCTCACTCTACTTTAATTTGTGCTCGTCACCGAAAACAATTTGACCAATTCAATCCCTAACGAAGTAAGTGTTATACTCAGAAACGTACCTTGACTCAACCTCTTCTAAGGAAGGTACCATTAGGCAGATCCGATTGGGCAGTGATTACTTAAAGCAATACATCAATCAAATATAATTAACTTTAATAATCAGTTAACCAATGGACAGCAAGTAACAGACCCTTCCTTGATGGAGGTCGAGTCGAGAAAGGTTTCTAGATTTAGCCATTAGTGAACAGACATATGCCCGTGACACCAACATAAAATATGAAAGCTTTTAAGCATGTGCAATTCAGGTGTCCCACCATTACTTATTATAACATCATTTAAATGTTACTGTTACAGATTAATTGAATTAGTGATAACGGTATATGTCCGATAGATTGTGATGTTTTTTAATTGCGGGATTATCGTAATGCATTATTACAAATGAAATCGCTTCTATGAACCATATTTACCTTACACACTACTCAACATAAAGCATGGCAATATTGCATTTATTATTTAATTATACTAAAAGCCAGTGTCACTGATGTTAAAGCAAAAGTACCAAAAGGCCATTTTACCTATTATAGCAATTCACGTTTGTCCATAACTAATAGCAAATTAGGGTTTTTATTAGAATAATGGAGGAAGGAAATGCAAATTAACTTCAATAACCACCATAACTATTTCGCTATTTATGAAAGTTCTACTCAGTACATACATTTACCATACTTCCATACAAAAAAGGTGATTATAAAAGATCAAATACTTTTGGATAAGGAATGTTTAATACCATCTATATACATTTTGTAATTGAAATAGCTTTAAGCTTATTAATTCTATTTCGCTAAAATCTGTTATTAGTTGATGGAACCACTATTCTTTAAATGCAACATCATTTAATAATGGTAACAGATATGAAAAAATGATGTAATTTTCCATAATTAAAACCTGTCTATAATGATTTAAATACTAAAATAATAAGTAGTAACTTGCCTTTGATTCCGATAGTAAATATTAAAAGCTGCAAATGCCAATGCGAGCAGAAGTCCTCCAACCAAAGTGGTAACTACAAGACCAAAGGCCAAAGTGTTTGCAGGAGCAAGAGTATAATGTTCTATGAAGCGATCAGTAGGCCAGCCATCTGAAATATGAAAAGTATCGTTGCTATTTGTCTAACCCTTATATTTGTTTTAAATAAACATGTCTTTCTTTCAATTTGCAATGGCCATAGTGGCATTGTTAGCCGTATATAGCCTCACTCTACGCAGTGTTAGCAAAGCAATAAATTTCAATTTACTTACAGTATAAGTAACTTCTCAAAAAACTGAAAATTCAACGCCACCACGAAAGTAAGTTTTTAACACATTTTATAAGAACATATCTATTTTAAAGATTGTTTCACAATGTACTCACCAGGCCATGGATCTTCTACTAATTTAAATATATATGATTCATTATTGCTTGTTCTGTTGTCCAGCACAAAATAAGCTATTGTGCTTCTAATATTGCCACCATCTAAAACATCAAACAAACCTGTAAAATGTTCTGTTACAAAACTAATTTACACCCTCAAACGATGTCATACTTTTGTACGTAATTTAAAATACATGTATAAGTGATTCAATTTTGGTTTTACTGAGTCACCAGCTTCTATCTAAGTTTTGGAAAGTGGAGGGCATCAACGTTTCTCATAACGACTATACCTGCATGTACAATCGACTTAGTTACCATATACAGTACACCGCTTGAAACAACAGTATTGAAAGTAGTTATGTATGTAACATATGGGACAGACAGTTATGGCGACTCTACAGAATATGTATATTAGTATATGTAGCTATGGATATTGTATGACAGAACATATCAGCTGCCTTTGTATTATGTATATTTAACCAGGTAAAGAGCAATGCTTTATTACTGTATTATACATGTCTTTTATACTAAAAAACAACTTTCAAAGCTTTATCACCCGAGAGTGTGAAGTGTGAAAGACTGCTTCACGTCGTGCCAATCGTAACAAGCGAGACTGGCGTATATGAGCTCTATGGTTACAGCTTTTGAATATATGAAAACTGACAATTGTTGTTTTTCACGTTGGTTTTGTTTTACAAGAAAGGCAAGTGTCTGCTTGTCACATGATAAAACAAAATATTTAATCTGTATTAAAATATATCTGTATTGAACTATATAGAGATGGGGCGGAGCTTAGCTCTGTGATGTCAAATTCCAATAAAAGAGATACTTATTTTCATATTGAAGATACTGAGTCAATATAAAACTACAACTTGCTTTATTGAATGGAATGTGAGCATTTGATTGGATCAGTAAGTAGGACAAACTGTAAATTTATATGAGCGTTTATTGCACTGTATGAAGATATCATACTTTGCTACAGTTATCACAGAAATCAACGAAACTGTAACTTTGTCACATTTAAACACGAACCGTGTTTTTTGTGTAATAGTTTCGCCATACCTAATATGGCTAAGATATCAGACAATTAAATCTTCAATATGATACACGTAATAATACATCGTTTATATGAATTGTATTTCTTCTCCTCATTACGTGAATAGCTTCATGGCCGTAAACTGAAACTTACGTATTTCATAAAGGAAATTATTCGATTTTATAGACTAGATTTTTTTTATGTTTTTCAGTAATTCAATTCAAAATAACGATATTCAATGTCCTGATAAGCTCATGGTAACTCATATTAAACAAGTATAAATAACTAAATGTGAATATTGGTTGGAGAGGGAATAGAAATGAAAATAACTTTTTCTCAAAGTTTGCTTTAAAATCAATAAGGAAATTAATACCTAAAGTAATATGTTTATTTAAAAATAAAAACTTTACATCCTTTATCGATTTTTATGACGTAACAAAATCATACGACAATTTGATTTGTACTGAGCTATCAATGAAAATATACACTTCATGTACTGTGTCTCAAGCAAATAATTCGGCGAAGGTCGAAATTTATTTATGAAAACCAGAAGTAGTTATAATTGTTTTTATGTATGCATGAGTTCGCAAATTACATGAAAACAACACTCACTCTGAAAAATACCTCGTTCTTGTACCGAAACAAAAGTTGTCCCCTCTCTCTATGTACTTTTAAACATATTTGTGCTTTCGGTGACCAGGTTAGTCATCGAGATTTGTAAAGATATAAAGTCCCTTAATATTTTCTCCACTGTGTTGTGTTGCATAGATACTAACTGTTTAAGTAAGAATAAGAATTTCATGGTAATATAGCAGGCTTTGATTTGTAAAGATGATTTGCCCAAACACATTTTTTCTATGTCTGTTGTTGAACAGATGTAAAAATTTTAAGTAAGAGAGTGGTCCAACTATTGTCAATTCAAGTGCTGCAACTCTTGCGTTTCTTGCATGGGCAGACTGTTTTACGAGTTTTGTAAAGATGTGATGCCCATTTACATTTTACCTGAATACGGTGATGATTGCAGGAAAATTGTTAATATTTAGATAAAACTGGCAATTTTGTGCCGACCTCACTTGTCAAGAAACAAGCAATCAAAATATTAGTAGCTAGTAACACTTCACAGAAATAAGTAGCATAACTGCTATTTTTAGCTCTGGAGTATACCTTGTTGAATTTGCAATTCAGACACGATTCAACAACTTTTTCAGATCATCTGACTGAAGGATGCTGAGTATGTGTAGAGGGACACTATAACACACAATAAAGTTTCTGATCCAAGCAACGTGGAGTCATCAGTCGGAAGATCTAATTCTTGGTATAGTATTACATACACAAACACATTAGCAATTATGTTTAGGTTTGATTTGCTCCACTTACTGGTAAAACAATATATATATATATATTCTGTAACTACTCATATTTGAGAGCTGAATTTCTAAGAAAGTTCTTTTTCACAGCCCCGATTATGGTATCTGGTAACTCAGTATCATTACAGATTGTACTGATTTCTGTTGCCATAACATGACCTTTTCTGGTCCGCTTTTCGACATAATAGTCAAACAATAAGTCTTTTGGTCACCTTTATCCATATTCGAGATCAAGCAACATATTTTTTATGTAGACGCATTCAATGGTATGAGTCGCTAAAACTCGCAAAGTCATGAGATTTTCATGAAACCTGGTTATAAGGCATAAGATAAATTAATACCTGGCATGTATTGAAACTAGACCAGTATTCATTACTGATTTGAGTTTCATAAAAATTTCCCTTGTTGCTTAGAACAATGCTATTCAAGTACAATATAATTTAATGAGTGATTAAGTATACTATTATTTGAACGCAGCATCAATTAATTGTGGTGTGAAAAAACAAGTCATCATGCATTTTGAAGTAAGTAGTAGCAATGGAATTTGTATTGTCATAAATGTGAAACCTGTATCAGACTCGGATGTCGCTTCATCCAAAATGAATATAGGTAACACAGCTAACTAAATACCGTATTGCACATAACAATGTATAATAACCTCGGAATGTCCTGATCAAAGCAGTTTTAACATTCCTACAGTAGCACTTTGATTTTTAGAAGGAAGTTTGTTTATCATAAATACAATATGGAACCACCTTTGAATTTTTGCAGCAGAATACCATCTAAATTATGAACACTTGTTATGTGTCAGAAATTAGTAGCTATTCTTTTAAGACCGGCGACACTAGAAAACTAGCCTTTAAGCTTTTTTGTATATTTCAAACAAACAATTTTTCGATATTGATATGCGAAAATTTCAGTTATCTACGTACAATGCATTCAAAATTACAACATTCTGAATAAGAATACCAATGGCGTCATTGTTTACTCAAAACATGACGTCACATAAGGTAGTTTGACGCCAAAATCTCTTCAATTTACATGGACAGTTTATTATTGTTGTATTCATTGCAGTATCATTCATATTAAGCGGTAAAGTTATAGTTATATACTCTTTCGACATACATGTGAATTAATAGCAGACAAAGACTATTTAACTTTGTATGGAGTTTTGCATTAATTAACAGCAACTTACCTCTGTTTATCTCCGCAAATAAGTCTCCTTTCCGAAATCGGGTACCATCAAAATTTACTCGACCCTTCATTTAAACAATATATATATATGTTTTAAATCAACATGACAAAACAAAAAGCACAGGAATTTCATAAAAAACATGTTAAGAATTAAAACAAACTTGATTAATTTCCGAATAAACTAATCCGTACATTACTCCCGTATGTAACTTACAAGTGCGGCAATACCGTATTTTGAAAGGTTACGTTGGCCGAACAGAATTTTGGACGGAATTTAGCCTGACCTTTACCTATCTCGGTCAGAAAATATCATTTTGATTGGTTTTGTTTTGATCGTTATATGTGACAGTTGGGCTGGACTACTGTTCTGATCGGTTGATCAGGGTGAGTTGATATTTTTGCTGCTGGGAATGGTCAAATACCGTTACACTATCACTTCGGAAAAAAAGTAAGTTAGTAAAAGAAAATACACAAAGAACATCATCACACCACAAACTAGTGTAAATACGCACTAACATGAATGAAGAGCGTTCAAATATGAATGCAATTCCGAGCACTATGAAAGATACTTAATCTATTTTGTTTTTAATATTATCTCGTACACTCAAAATATTCACTCCAACAAACACAGACGACATCAATCTTCTAATCAATCTTCACAATTTTCCCTGGGTATACTATACAGACACTGGAATGTTGCAGATCCGAGATGTTTTCGTTCCACAAATTTTCTTGCAGATAGATACTTTTTGAGTCTATTGAACAAAAAGAAGTCACAGGGGGCCAGGTCAGGCGAATATGGTGGATCGGAAAACACAATAACGAACCCTTTCATGTTACAGATACTCTTTTAAAATAGTGGCTTTACGCGATGAAGCATTGTCATGCAGTAATTGCACATTTCGATAACCCGTAGAAGCTCGGTGTTTATCGAGTAGTTTCATAGCATCGTTGTTTTGTAGAACTGTATACCTAACTTTAGGTATTGAAACTTGAATAGCAGGGCCTTCATTAGTAAAGAATATGGCATAAATAACCTTTCAGACACTCGTAGTTTCGCTTTGCAATGCAATGTCTTTTGCCATTCCTTGTTACCCATATCTTATTATGCACCCTTCGCTGGAGATCGAAATATTAATTAAATGAGCCCATGTCTCGTTCCTTGTGACAATATTTGCATACGTTCGTGCGTTATATTTCGGGTAGCTGTTTCAACAGATGTTTTTGCTATTTTGACGTGAGCATGTTTCTGGTCTTCGATAAGCATTTTGGGGAATCCATCATGCACAAATGTTTCTTATTTTAAATGTACGTTAAATCTAATTTCACGTGTTTCCCGTCGGTATTAGCGAAATAAACGCCCTATTGCACTGAATTTCATTTTTGAACTCTACTCGTAGCTGTTAATTCAATATATGTACATGTACTTACTGATATTCCAGTAAAGTCTACTTCCTTAGTCCCTGCAATTATAGCATTCAATTGTTCTTTACTGTTGTTAAACGCTCTGAGGCCGGACTCATCAAGGTACTTCAGACTGTTGTTTAGACCTAGAATACGGTTTGACAAAAGCAGTTATAACCATAAAAGAACATGGCATATTTGGATAACGTGTCTCTTTAGTTATCACTTTTTGCAGATGAAAGCGATCATTTCGAACTTTAAACAGCCTGGCGGCTCATTGGTTTGGAGAAAGGTTGTCGGAAAACTAATTTCAACATACTTTTGATTTTTTTCCAGTGAGTATGACCTTGCAAACAAAAACTCCCTGTAATTATTAAGAGTTATAGGTCTCGAGAACGTAAACTGATTTTGATTGAAAGTAAAATGTCTCAAAGTTCTTTAAAAATAATCTATCACTACAAATTTGCATAATATTTTCAATCAAAACCTCAAATTGCAAGGCATTCATTCGCAGATAAATGCTAAAATCGTAAATTAACAAACACAAAAATAGATCTACATAGTGTAAAACGTTGCTGCGTATGAAGCTAAACTTTTTATAGGTTATTCTAAATAAAATCTTATTTTTATTTTACGGTTCATTATTTTTGTAAGATAAACTTAAGTTTCTTTTGCTCTCCCAAAACACAATTTTCTCTGGGGATATAGATGCCTTTACAAGACATAATTTCAAATTTTCGTGGCAATAATGTATTATATGGTAAGAAGTTTGCGTGCTGGAGAACTCTGCAAGAATGAACCACTTTGAATAATGTGTTTCCGTGATCAGTCAATATGAAAAGCATAACACACGTTTGATAAAAGGTTAGACAGTACCACACGTCATATACTATTAGAGTAGATAATTAGAATATGTCAGAACTTTTATATTTATCCAAGACAAATTGAACACTCCTGTGGTTTTCTAAGCGTCAACGACCACTTTGATACACGCTTTATTTAAAAGCTTTTGTTATTCACTTCCTTTAAGACATTTTCATAAAGGCTTTTCACTGTATTAAATGTTAAAACTCAATTTGAGATATTTTGTCTTTGAAATCCAAAACAGAACACGCAGGTTTTCAATAAACGGATAAATATCCAGACCTTTAAGAATATGTAGGTGTAATTGCTTTATATTATTGATACAGTAGGAGGTTAAATGCCAATGAACTTGTACCTCTTTAAATCCAGTAAAATGACTATATTATAATTTCATACAAAAACATTAGGCGATTTAATTTTATAGTCGTGTTTTCTGGTGATCTTGTTTAATGCAATTGTTGAGAAAAGAAACGAATGCATAATCCTGAGTAAGGTTCGTTTGTTGTAAGCTGAGAAAAGTCAAATATGGACAAACTAATGTTGTAAAAAATTAAAATGTTACATATAAATATAATTAATATAATAATATAATAAAATAATATGTAAATGTAATTAATATAATAATATAATAAAATCATATATCAAAAATATATAATGTTTATAACGATATTAGATCATTCTAACATCTGCAACTGTGTTGAATTTCGGGATTATACTCCTTAGCGTTGATTTCAATGACTATTTGATGATAAATAAAATTTAATGCAACGCCTTCTGTAAGTTAAGGAATGTTTAGGACTGGTTTTCATAATTTACAACATTATAACCGCCATTTAAATAAAACAGTGTATACATGCGGTTTAGATCCCTAAAGTGGGTGGTGTCTGTCACGCAAAATTGTAAAAAAAGAATTTTTAAACCTTTTATTCAATTTCAAAATATATATGGTGTTTCAACTGGAGATTTCTTAAAATATATTAAGTACAATATGGAAAAAAAGCTAAAAACAGAAGAAATAAATTCTTCAATAACAACAGATTACTCTGAAATTGTTAGCGGTCGCTATATTCACCAGTAAGTAGTGTTGGTTATGTTTGGAACCAAAATGACAAAAACATAACATGATAGTGTGCTAGTGTACAAGCTTATCACATGGTCTTTCGAACAATACACGAAGAAAGAAAGTCAAAATACTGTTAGACACATTTTTATCAAAATGTATATGAATATGTTGTTTCTGTGAAATATGTCTAGGGTCAATAAGAGATAATCGTACTAGAAACACCTCGTTGAAACCATAGACCAAAAAAATTTGCTGCATATAAAACGCATTTCAACCCAGCGACAGAACTGGCAAGTTCGACAATGTTGCAGTTATTAAGAGTAATGTTTAGGGACTAGCTTGAAACATTGGATCAAGCATTACCAAGGTATCTATTGTTATAGCACATATTTCTCTGCTTAACCTCAACGAAAGTCCATTTTATATCATGACCGGAAAGAATAATGTACTAGACATAGGACGCTCGAAACAGAGACAATGTTAACAGGCGATGATAAGTACTGAAAACTATGACTGAAAACTGAAAACTGAAAAGTACTGAACACATGACATGAGTGAGATATAGCGGGTAAGAATATGTAACAATCACAACTAATATATATTGAAAAATGATGAAAAAGCGAATGAGCCACCATTTAAAGTAGGAGAAAACTCAGAAAATAACTCGATAGATGTCAGTACAATTGTACATAAAAAATGCAGGACCATAAAGACAGGAAAGATACCTTAAAAACATAAATTATTGTCAGAAAAGGCATTTTAGAAGAAATATAAACAACGATTATGCAGAGTACACATATTAATATTCATTAAACGTGCCCAAACATTATCATACTTTCCAGTGATACATTATTTGTCGTACTCGCCGTAGAAATGGCACATACTCACAAAGAATTTGTTTTTTTCTGCTAGATACTGTTTGTATTTCTTCACACCTGAATCCCTATTCCAGAATGTTTCAACACCGAGTTGGATTAATGACGTCAGTCATGCAGTCGAGATACCAAAGGTAGGAATTTCACAGAACTCAGCTTAACCGTCACCAGTTGGGAAATCAATTTGTCAATTAGTCTAAGAACACTACGAAGTTTTGGACAATTTTACGACCAGAGCGTGGTATAAAATCTTACTTCTATGATAAACTATGTTTTTTTTCAATATACATTTCATATATAAAACAAGGAGCGGTAATAGCTTACTTGAAGACACTAAATGAAATATTTATACACTAGTTCGATTTCGCTTCCAGCATAAATAAAACAATGAAACATGTGTTATAAAATAAGTTCAGAGGCAAATTAACTGATTTTTAGTCCTTCGAGGCCTGAATAATTATACGATATCAGATGCAATTGCAACATTGGATGAAACTGGAAAAGATTCATTGGTAAGCTCGATGCATAAGTACTTCTGTGACAGCGAAACAAATCTTTGGCTGAACGATATAACCTCTCATCAGCAAGTATATCAAATGAATAAGCAACACAAATATTTCAAATGAATAAGAAACATAAATATTTCAAATGAATAAGCAACATAAATATTTCAAATGAATTAGCAACACAAATATTTCAAATGAATAAGCATCACACATATTTCAAATGAATAAGCAACACAAGTATTTCAAATGAATAAGAAACACAAGTATTTCAAATGAATAAGCAACACAAATATTTCAAATGAATAAGCAACACAAATATTTCAAATGAACAAGCAACACAAGTATTTCAAATGAATAAGCAACACACATATTTCAAATGAATAAGTAACACAAGTATTTCAAATGAATAAGAAACACAAGTATTTCAAATGAATAAGCAACACAAATATTTCAAATGAATAAGAAACACAAAGACGAATGTCAGATAAGAAATGCACCTTGTTCACCTTTCAAGCCTATGATTTCAAACTGAATGATGTACTTGTTACTCGTTAGTTTATAAATCTCCTGATTGATCAAATTACGTTTCAAATTCATCAAAAAATGTTGCAGGATTGAGTTCTCTTGAAACAGGTCTTAATTTAAAAATCCGGATTCAACGGTGAACATATACAGGTTAGTTTTGAAACTCGAAATCGTATAGGCTTCTAGAAACAGATCGAAACTTCAGTATTTGGCAGTCACGTATTCACAAAACTGACATATATCCTGTTGACTGTTTTGTGTATTAAAACTACACTCACCAAAAATGAAAACTTTTCACTTTTATTATACAAATAGTTAACACAATATTAAATCAATGTTTTCACTCTGACTCTATAAAACAAGACAACAAACAAAGGCGATAATAGTCCTTAAAGTTAAAGTCATTTATCATGCATAAAAGGGAGATAACTCATATAGTGAAACCAGACAGTTTATCAAAAACAAAATTGGTTGTCAAGACCAAATATTCCTTTTGCTGTCAGTTTAGAGAAACTAATGTCAAGACTAGGAAACTCAACACTGTTTTATGAAAGCACAATGCAAAAGCGAGAGTTGAGACTCCAAAGATTCAAATTCTTAAATTACCTCCCTTTGAATTGAAAATATAGGTGAATTTATGACCTTATATCTGAAAGCTCCTGTGATGATATTTTCTTTTTGATAAATTCACTCCCCAAGTGATAAAGTTTAACATTCTTACAAATGATTGAATTCCACCTCCTGCATTGTGAGGTATTGGTGTTTCTTTCTCACGCATAGTAAATCCCATTGTAAAGTTTTCATGTTTGGTCAGTGTATAGCAACCGACACTAAGTCTATCTGATTCAAAACAGTGTCAATTGTTTATCCTGTGAATCTGATACATTGTAATGCTATTAAACTTCTTAGGCGATACTTTCGGTCAGATGCTAAGTATTTTAAACAAGATTCTCATTTTACTCAGAATTAATACATGTTATTGTTTTACTACAAATCTTCGATCTATGTTGATGTGTCATTTCTCACCAATCCTCACAGACTAATAAGAACGACATTCAAAAGCTTCTTTAAATAAAAAATAGTTTCACTTTACCCAGAGAGAGTGTCCAAATCATATCGTAAATCCAACTGGCAGAGCTTATCAGTGATATATTTTCTCTTTTTGCCTGGTCTTCTAGGTCATCTATAGTATCTTGCGCTCTCTGAAAAGGGTACGAATTGTTTTTTTTATTTAAAAGTATAGAACATTGTGCCACTATCAGAAGGTTCTTTAGATTATGAATAACAAAAATAGTTGTAGCTGTTTTTATTAATGCCACTTGACTTCGCCATACCTTAAAACAATACTTGTGAAATAAATATCGATCACAAACCGAAACATCTCCCTTTGTATCTATATACCATTTTGTTTTATGAAATTTAATATCATTTAATTCACATATATGCAAATAAATTAAAATATTGAAAAACACATCAACCTTTTCTATAATACAAACAAAACTTATGGACTTAAAAAAATCAGTGGGGTAATACGACAATTGATTATTTTACTGTACTTTAAGGGCTGTAACAATGTTAGTTTTCAGTGTCTTGGCTACCTGGCGACCTATAATTGCTGAGGAGCCTTAAAGTACAGCTTTATTGAAAACAATAAACTTTTTCAAATTTACCTGTCCATTTACAGTTGTTGCATTTAATTGACTGACTCTATGGTAATCCAGCGTGATGTACCCGTCACTGGCTTTAACAAGTTCCTCCTCGGTACAATCCGTTTCGCTCGCTTTTGCTGTCCAGTCCTTGTACATGTTTGGACCAGATAGTATCCAAACATAGGTATTTCCATACATACCGTGCTTATATGCCTGGATGATTAAAATTCAGAAATTTTCATATAGTATGTCCTTTAGTTATACATATCCTCGGTAAACACAAATTACTTAGCGAAGTCTTTGTCAGCCTAGTTAACTTTATTCCAATTTCTTCTGATAGATATATGTCTCTGAATCTTCATAAAAGTTACCTACACGTTTTCAAAAATATCAGTTACATTTGTAAATATAATGGAAAACATCATTACATTCAACAAACCTCACAGAAGACTAATGCGGCGTAAGTGCTTGAAAAAACTGCATGTATAATTCTCACATTGTTATCCTGAAAAAATAGAAGTTTCTGAAATGTCCTAATATTTCACAAGATCACAGTGTTTTTTTATGGTAAGCAACAGATATGTTATCTAATCGGCCTACCTTTGGGTATTTTCAAGCCTTTGTTAGTTCCACTTTTATTACAGCTAATAAGTAAAATATAGAAAATATATGTGAAAAGCCAACAACGTTACCTGGAATAACATTAGCCAAGCTACTAAATGTTTGAATTGCATCATTCTTTAGATAATCGACTATATAAAATGCATCTACATATATATAAATTAGCCATAAGAAAATAAAAGAAATAATAAATCAGAAATAGAGAAAAATAAGAAATGGCAATGAATAATATGATCTTTCAGTTTCATGTATGGACGCTTTACTCTTCATGTTTTGTGGTATCCGACAGTGAGAACAAGCAAGAAACCTAACTAAAAGAACGTTCTCATTCCCAGAAAGAATGTGCATTTACCTTCACTTAAACCATACCTTCATAATCTCTTATGTATGGTGACAGCATTTTTCACTAAGTAAGTCTTTAAAAAAAAGCCGGCATTATTCAAACTATACCACTCATGATACATCGGGTATTATTTTGAAAAATGAAGGAATTTCGAACATAAGTATCTTTCATAAAATGTCTTTGAAAAATAAAACCAACAAGAAAATAACCGCCATCTGTTCAATTTTGGTACTGACCTTGAATCTCTCGAGTGCATATTTAATGTTACTACTGTTGGCTACAACTGCCGTGGTCACTATTTGTATGTCATTGTTTCGGAGTTCTTTTAAACTGCTGTGAAATAAATCAATTTGCTGAAAGATAAATACATTACACTGATAAATCATCAGGATCAAATTATACATTATAACTGCTGTTAACAGACTGCATAGAAATTGAAATAATCACGTTTTTCATTCAGGAAGTATTTCTGAATGTTTTAAAGTTTGAGAAGTTTAGATAGTTTGTTTTCAAATTTATTTACACGATCAATTGTTCAGTTATAATTAGAGACTACAGAATATACAATAATGTGTATTGCTAGCGTTCATATTCCTCGATCATATACACACTAACCAAGGCCTAACTGCGCTAAACTGTACTTATAACATTAATCTCTTCAATGTTACTGTTTGCGGCGGGGACCAAAGCTTTCTATTAGGCTGCCTTGTAGATGTATGATGCGTTTCTAGTTTTAGTCTGTTACAAAGTAAGTATATGTCACTTTGATGTGTATACTGTACTTAATTCTCCGGCAAATCTGTTTTACATGTGATTTGTACATTAATTACTATACGTAAGCTGTCATTTAATATTGTGTATATAAGCTTGTTTTAATTAAATACTAGTAGATTAGCCTATGATGACACCATTAACAGGTTAGATGTTTGGGAGCGCAAAATTATCCGTTTACCATAAGCTAGAATGCATTAAAAGGGATAATTAAATGAGCACTGTCAATGCATAATCCTAATTCACACATTTGAAATCTGACAAATGTTAACTGTCACAAGTCTTTGATCACCAAACCCTTAACAAGTCATGGTGCGAGTTTTGAACATGAAATTGATGAGTGGTTCAAGAGTACGATTGAGCGATTAGTTGAAGATGTAGATTATTATATTTTTAGTTTCAAACATGAATTGTTTCTGAAATTTCAGAATACTGAATGTTTATGATTTAATTATCATTGACAAAAGTCTACACAGAGATCGAACCCAGGTCGCTAGAAGAAACTAGTAAATCAAATATGATAGTTATGTCCTGTGTAACATGTGTTTTTTCTTTGACTGCAGACAAACAAAATAATATTTTGCTAGTATATAGGCCAGATGTATACCAGTCACGTGCACTATTTCCTCGAGAGAAACACCATCTATGATCAACATACATGTAATTACATATTTTGTTATCATTACTTACCCACTAATTTGTTTTTAAAAGGATTTCATAGAAAGTAAAAACAAATCGATACGGTCAATTCTTTAAGATACAGGGATTAAATTACAATACGTGCTTTTCAAGCATCTATATGTACACTTGGTGGTAAAGTAAATTTGTGTCAACCCATTATGCCTATAAATTGCAAATAGTCCAGACTGATAAACTCGTTAATGGAAAGTAAATTTGAGATGATATTATACTTGTTTGTGATTCAAATAAATGATTCTGATATGGAAACTGTTTTGTCGGGTATTCATAACTTGGTTGTTTAGTAACGTTTAACATTTTAAAGATTTTATGGGTAATGTTTAATTTGTTTTAAACGGTTGTTTGTATGAATACCCTGGGTTTGATTTACATGTGAAGTGAGATGATCTGTTAGCTGTTCTTAAGCTAATGTATACACATCTAGTCTTAATATGATATGTAATATATGGAACGTTTCCTTCCAGCTTTGATGACGGTGATGATACGGTTGAACTCTATGACGGACTGAAAAAAAACCCCCACAAAACAACAACAACAGCATCAACAACAAAACATACAAACAAAAAATCCAACAACATATAATTATTGAAGATGCAGATTAGTTGCAATTCTCTGTTGACTTGATAAACACCTTATTCTTTTGTCCTCACTGTATATAAGTTTTGGTCTATGTTTGAATCATTATCATAGGTTGTATGTTAATAATTGTGCTTGATAAAAAACATTAATATTTTCAATACAATTTATGTAAAAACTTTCGTTATAATTGGTTGAAAATAAGATTATGGCTATTTACGTTATTTAGAAAGATTACTTTTGTTGATTAAATAGCTGCTACAGTATATATAAATTTTGTAAAAGTGCTGGTCATGGTCAACTATGATTCCACGTCCAGTATCTATAGTTTCTTGCATTGGTACGGGCAGCATTTTCCCGTCCTGGTCAGTCTAATTAGTGCACGCAATATTTTACTGTCGGCACCTAGGGAATGTTCCCTAGTTGATCAGTTACTGGGCAGGACTTAAAAATAAATTAATATTTGCTACCTCAAAAGAGATGATTTGTGATTTCTAGCGTTATAAAATCAGAGCTGAAGAAATAGAATTTAGGTACAAAATAAAAGATTGAAAACTCATTCAGCTTGGTCATGTATTCATCTTGGAGACACGTAATATACAAAGTATAGAGAGTACAAATATAGGGGATGTAGCCACCCATTTTGATGACCTTGTCCTGAGAGTTAATGTATCTAATCCTACGTAGCTCCCATTACAGTCTTGACTGCATTTGCATTATTCTGAGGGTTGTAAACTTCACTTTCCAGTTGGCACTAAATCTTGAATGTTATTAAGTCTTATCAGGTGCATGCCAATAGAGAGCAAATACGTTCATGCTAGTTTCCCACTTATGATTCAGGACCCATATTTAATGACATGTTAACTACCAAATAATTTCACCAAATCAAGGTAAAATAATGAGTAGTTATTAACATGCAATTCTGTAAATCTTCAAATGTTCATTAGTCAACAGTAAGTACACACACACTTTCAGTAGAAATAATCAACTGAATATATACATAAGAAGAACGTGTGCACTATATTTACCACTTGGCAGGCATTTTTGAACTAAAACTTCTTCGATATTTATACGCATAAAAAGGAAAATAAGTTTACCGGTTTTAATTATACTTACTGATATTGAATAGTCTTTCTGGAAGGCAAGTGTACCAATAAGTTTCCAGCCGAAGTAGCGTGTTATCTCGATTCTTAATTTGTCAAGGGTATGTGGGACTTGATTGACCGTGAACACAGTAGGATACAGGTCATCATCTACCGTCGAGGCAGTGGTTGCAATACACGAAAGCTTCAACAAATAAATATTCTTATTTCAGAAATAAAATATATGAGGAATTGTAAGGCCTTTAAAAGCAATAAATAGGAGAACATCGCGGGCATTAAACAAATATATACATGTATACGAGAGCGATGAAACTGATTAAATAACGTGTCTATTTAATCGCTTTAATTCAGTGTCAACAGAGAAAGTCCGATAACCAACACGTTGATAACTGATGGCTTAGACTTCTTTGTATCATGCTACACTTATACTTCCCTAATCCCAACATAAAATTAAAAGTGTTTCCACTGGCAATGTAGCTTAAAATATACTACTACTGTAGTTGTTTCTATTGTGCAGTATTAAGATCAAAGTGATATATCAGTTCCCGTGAAATATGATTAGATTATAATTGTACAACTGAAACTACTAGCACGTTCTCTATTCTCTGCTGGCAGTAGCGAATGTAACTGTAAAAGATGTTTCATTTTTTCTAACTGCTCGAAAGATGTCGACTATTTACGTGTCGGTAACAGAATTTTTACAAAGGTGAAGGTTTTCCGTGAGAAGAACGAGTCAAAATTGTCCTTTGATATATCCGGTGTCTCCTTATCACAGAAACTATTAAAACGAGCAATTGTGATTTGGTTGTGTCCTTGAGAGCATTATCCAGTAAAGTGGCGAGATAGTCAAGCATCAAAGCGTGTGTCCTCCGAGCACTTAATATACATATATCTAAGCTTCTAGCTTATATCTATTTATAGAACTTGGCAATCAATTACGGGAGACATCGATTAGGCGTAACGCAAGTTGTACAAACTAGTTTTCATTTTCAACCTCATTTATTTGGTTAATAGTTTGCATTTTATTTAAGCTTCAATTGATTTTGTTTTATACAAATAAATATGTTAATTTATAATATGTTTAATTTTATGCGAATGATGTAACACCTTTGCTATTCTGACAAACTCTCTGTCCGTCCGTTTGTCCTTTTATCTGTACGCTTGGTTGAAGGTTAATGGTCCTGTTAAAGTATGTTTAGCTTTAATCTTCAATTCATACACTGATCGAATAGAACATAATCTGCACACAAGCTCCAAAAAAATGTTTGAATTTCAAACACGTTTGGTAATCAGGTCAGCTGATATGTCAATGCATGCTGCCCATGCGGCATAACTCATTGGATGCTTTTTTTAAGCAGTCAACTTGTTTTTTGTAAGTCAAAGGTGTGGAAATTTTGATAATGTAAATAGAACGAAAATATAAAACTACAGTATTCGTACAAAGCGGTCTACGGGTTTTTATTTGAAATGTAATGATAACGTTTCAATTTGTACAATATCTATTGTTTTTCATTAACAAATATTCTATTAAATTAACAGATTTCTTACACATCCAGTTAAACCAGTCCCTGGCATTGTAATATCAGAAGTATACTACTTATTTCAAAAGTTGCACGATCAGTAGTGATACCCCTACTCCCAATCGTTTGCTACACTCTTGTAATTTTACATGGGACAAAGTTGAATAAATTGTCTAATATACTCTATTTTTTGCACTATTGCATATTTTTGTTACGTATGGTTAAACTTGTAGAATTTTATTACATGCCTTTTAATTCTATATTTCTTGCAATATGTTTTGGAACCAAGAACCTAGAGAAGAAACAAATGCAAACATAACTTTTTTTTAACTTTAATAGAGTACCTTGAAATATGAGTGGGAGTCGATATAACTGTTTTGATTAACGGTGAAATGTCTTCAAATTTTGCACACTAGTCAGTTATAACAGATCCAGATTATGAAAATTTAAAGTTTTATACGTTTTGGAATAGTCCATTACACCCCCAATACCATGGCGTGATTATATTTATTTTGCAAAACCAATCATAACTCTTACTATCTGATTCGACAAGGGGCGGTTGAGGGGAAGGCGGCGCTAACTCTGTTTTAAAAACATGAGTAGAGCAGGTCCTGTCTGTATAAATTTTCTGCAGTAATACTGTCCGTTATTTTTGCAGATGGTGTAGTTTTCAAGAAATCCTTGCAAACAAGATCTGATAATAGCATCAGTAAAACTGAACTTGAATATTGGAAGTTTAAGTTGTTAGTAAACAGAAATCATCCTTTATTCTGATTAAAAGTAAACAATTAGCAATATGTTAAATTGATACCATCAGCTAGAAATATGCAAAAAGAAAGTTAGATCTCTAAATAGTGTATTCTTTAACGTTTGAAGCAGCCGGTAAACTTACCTCGATGACATTGTAATATGGTGCAATTTGTCCTGTAACAATCAGTTCCCTCGACAGACTTGGGCCTATGACTGCAACCTTGGGGCGATCCTTTTCTTTTAGAATTTCAATCATTTGTGTCGCAGCGTACCCATTTTGTGCCTAGGAATAAGAAAGTTGTGTTATCTTTAATTCCAAATGCGCAAAATAAATTAAGTTTTATATGGAGGTATAAATGAGTAGGAAATGAAAAACACGTTACAGCAACTCAATACTTTTTGACGACACATAATTCTTAGAAAGTATGTTATTTCTATTTACAGTTCCTATCTCCTAATGAAACCAATCATGTTTTCGACCATTAAAGACATTACTCTGTTATTTTGAATTTGTAACATGCAAAGTTATT
The DNA here is from genome assembly GCA_022818135.1 of Saxidomus purpurata. Classification (NCBI taxonomy): domain Eukaryota; kingdom Metazoa; phylum Mollusca; class Bivalvia; order Venerida; family Veneridae; genus Saxidomus; species Saxidomus purpurata. The sequence continues at coordinate 12,130,645 of JAFMSR010000010.1, forward strand.
CCTAACAAAACGTGCAGCTCAATGTTTTACATAATGTAACTCGAAATGTAAAGGACATCACTGAGACAGCTTGTGTTAACTGAACATTAGAAATAAAGTTGTAATGCCAGTGGAAACTAATGATCTGATTTCGAAGCATAGTTAAACTTATTTATAAAGAGTAATAATTCATACCATAAAGATACATATTTATAGTAGATCGAGTAGAATACTAAAAGTTGAACTAGTACTTACAAGGCGACTATTGCATGTTAACAAACTATATTGTGAAACTGTACTGAAATTATTGGCTCTTAAATAAGAATCGCGAAGTATTAATGACATTTGACAAACCATATATTTCTCGACAGAATCCAACTTGGGTAACACATAAAGCCTTGCATTTGTTCCTCGTCGTTAAAACAAGAAATACTTCAAGAATCGTGTACATGATCTTACTGCAAGTCCCGTAGTCGCACCCTTTACCATGACTCAAGGTAGCTACAAAGTTTTGCCTTTTCTTAAAATTTTCATATCCAACATAAGTTTTATCACACTTAATAAAGTCCGTTCAGATCCACCATTTTTAGATTTTCTATTAAACTGCCTCAAAATGATGATAACATGGTTTTTATACTAGTGGTTAGAAACAGAATTTACGACAACATTTACTTAATATAACAATTTTGCTTTAGGCCTACTCGTCTTGACTGTATGTTATTTGGAACTTGATTACAAAACGAATTTTAATTTTAAAGGTAACTTTCTCTTAACATGCAGAAATAACTATATAACTTAACTTTCGCAATAAATGCCGTTGTAATATTAAACCAGAACTTTTTAAATGCATATTGTGAGTGGCTAACCAGCTCATATCCCCCAACAAACAAACGTGTGCTTTAACAAAATCCTAAAATTAACTTTAAACAGTTGAAACTTGCCAATGTATCTGCACTTCTTTTCTTTCCAAACATAGACATGTAAAGTATCAATGTACTGAAAATGTCAGTTAATGTCTATAACGTATGATTGTTTTAAAAACTACAAAACATGTTAATGGATATTTTGTCATTAAGACTGGTTTCCTGTGTCGCGTGTCATATCTTTCTATTATAGACCAGGGAGATGATGTTTCCCTATAAAACTTAAGGTACACCGACCTGATTTGAGTACGCAATTATATCAAATATACGTAAACAAGGTAGTCTATAACTGCCGTTAGTTAAAGCGGGAGTTCAAGAGAAGGACGTAATTAAAGCAATTAGTTTAAACTTCTAGCAATATGTGGTCTAATAAATAGCTTCGGTTATATGAGGATTGAACTAGATACGGCACACTCTGCTTCGATTAAGATTGTCCTTAATTATATTACAGCAGCCTGTCTAAAAACGTTTTCAAATTAACATCCATACGCTCTCCATCACGAAAATTCTTAGGTACAAACTTCTGGGCATTGGATAATTGAATATTTAGGAAACCGATTTTCCTTTTAGTAATATACCGAATTACATATCACGATTTGGCGTTCAGATGCGTAGTTAACTAATCACAAAGGCCGACTGTCTTATTGACTAATAATTATGAGGCATTTAAACGACAAATTGTTGTATATTATCCGGTCTTTCGCTCAAAAGTAAATCTAAATCCATTTTAACACGTTAGTTTAAATTATTGATTTCGAAATGAGTTGGAACTATTTATTGCGCTAATATTAAGTCGCGCCCCTAAATATACGCTAATGTTGGCTGCTCCATTCTACTCCCAATTAAAACATTACTTGTCTCATTGTGTTGTTGTTATTGTTGTTGATAATATTGCAGATGATACCGGAAGAGCAGTAAAATTTATTACCATTTGTTTGTATCACTTGACTTCATTCATAACAAAGTCAAACCAAGTGTAATTATGCATGGCAACTCGTAAATGTTGTGTGAAAACGCGGGAGGAAATTTCAACACCCAAATCTAGCAAGCTGTATCACTCTTAAATCCTTCTTTCCGTATATAGGAGGTGAAGCAGATATATTCTTATTTCAAGCCGGACATGATTGTACAGTAGTAGCTACTAGAATCATGAGATTTATTGCGTTGGTAGTCTATGTTTATGACTTAAACTCTTTTAAAATAAAGAATCATACATAAAACAGTAATACAACATTGTAAGTGTGAATATAACAATGCCACTATTTTTAAGCTAAACAAAGACGTCAATATCGTCAGATAACTTAATACAGTAAAGCAAAAATGATAAGAATTTAATCAAAATGAAGCCTTTTGGCAGAAATAAAATTGACTGTCTATGAAAATCTAGGGCCATTGCAAACAATTATTTTTAAAGAATATACATACAATATGTCAGTCCAAAGACTGTTTGTGAACATGAGACTAAGACTATAGTGTAGTAGCAGTTTGGAATATTTACCTTGGTATCTTTGTAGACAAACCGAAGATCGTAATCCTGTAGAATGTCACTATTGTTGCGGATATCTTTGAGGGCACGGTCGATTATATGCGGGAAGAATGGAGAATAGTCCTTAAACCAGTGTTCCGTGAATTCAAACAGTGCACCTACATACAAAGGTGTTCGAGCACATGCAACCGCGCAAAAAATCAATAAAACTGTTAACTGCAGAATAGGCATTGTGTTTCGAATTTTCCATACATAGACACAGTTTCACTCTCCGCGTGGTTCTTTTACTCTGCAAATAAATAGTGGGTTTGATATTTGAAATTCGTTACCTAAAATTTCCAGGGCGTATCCATCACACATTCAGATAATAAAAAATATTTCATATAATCATAAATGCTAAAAAAATGATATGCATATAAAATAATATACCGGTAGTTATATTCACTTTGATAAGAGAATAACAATTTTCGACGAAACTTCAGTTAAAGGACATAAACGTATAATTTTAGTCGTTACCTGATGTATGATGTCTGATATTAATATTATGATAAGTTGAAGTCTCATATAAATAGGAATCTTTTTCTGAACAAGATTTAATACTTTGATAAAAATAAATTATCCACTGGGGATTTCATTGTCTGTTACCAGGGTGACATGTTATCAAATTTTTCATATTTGATTACAGATATTTAACGTAAGCACCAGAATGGCGCGTTCTCTCCACAGTGCCGAACTGATTTCCAACTACCAGGGACAGAATATGTATTAAATAAGCTTAAGGGTGTCATTAAAAATCGACCGCTACTGCCGGTTTTCGAACCGCGGGTCTCACAATTACCTGTCAAGCGTGCGAATTACAACACCACGGCAGCACGTCAAATCTTTCATGACAAATGACGTTTCACGTGAGCACCAGAATGGCGCGTTAACGTCTCGCAATTAGGAGTGTCGAACAGCTTTCCAACTACCAGGGACAGGAGAATATTACGGTTGCCGATTTTTTCAAGACACCCTTAAGTTTAAAGATAATTAGTCTTACATTATGATTTTCAAAGAAAGTATTGTATGTTAGTAAAATGAATGAGTTTTTACGGATACCTCCTATTTTTCTAAATACGGTCTTCAATATAAATTAGATTATTGTTCCAGTAATCTTCCAACCGTAAAATTCGAACAGGATTTGTCACTATGACGGTTATACGTAAGGTAAGAACTGCGGTCCCGCACAAATTAAAACAAAATCAATGACATAGCCCAAAAATTCTTTAGAGCAAGAAATAAGCACTTTACATGTAATTAAATAATTATGAACTCAAGAACATTTGGTATCATGTCATATTCACCAGAAAAGTTCAATTTGACCTTGTCGCCTAGGCTAATATCATATCATATCATATCATATCATATCATATCATAAAACACATTACTTCTTCCTTTTATTAATTTCACATACATTTTTAAAAACTTTATAACAAATCTTCGCAGGCATTTACTCGTATGTTTCCTGAAAACCTAACGAAAAAGTGAAATCAAGTTGCAATCATTATATCCATTCTAAAGTCGGTAAAACAATGCTTAACACTTATTTTTTTCATCGAATATTAGAATATAAAATCATTGCATGTAAGTACATATGAATTAAATCGTAATTTCTAGCATCATTTATAAAATTGTAACGCTTAAAATTGCACCATAATAATTGTCAGCTTTTGCGTACATTTTACCTTCTTAGTAATATTTAGCATATAAACTAAATCCAGCAAGCACAAAATGAATATGCGTGTATCGTTGTAACGCCGTTTCAGTCAGTGGGTTAAGAAAATATCTATGATAATAATAAGCATGTTCATATCTCTCCGTGATACTATTAATCTGTCAATAAGCATAGTCCGTCCATGTGCTATATGGCACTACTGATATTTCCGATAAACTCTTCAGCGTCGTCTGCCTGGTTTGAGATGCAAACAATAGATAAGTATGTTTGTATATTATCTATATATGTTTGAAATGATGCTTCTAATGCGAAGTATATGTATGGTAGCCTGGAAATATAAAAGAAATATCACTCCTAACCTTGTGTTGTTTTATGGTATCTGTCCATAAATACACACAGTAGAAATGGCTATTTGACGCCGTCGATTATTTAACTTTGGTATATAATGCCGAATTAAACTATTAACAAGAAATATCTTTAAAAAATATAAACAGCGTTGAGCTAAGGTACATTTTAGCATACATAAACTTCGTTCCTGGGAAAGGTATCAATGGAGGCGGTTGAATATAAGCCTATCTTAAGATCGGCAGCTACATCATTTATCAATGAAGCGATCACGTGATCAAGAGGGTCGTATACAATTTTCATTCACCGCGCTTCCATTCGTGACCTTTGATTCATCATTGGTGCAAAAATAGGTCAAAACCCAGCTAATAGAGCTTCCGCAGAAAAATGTGGACTGTAATTCCCTTTTACTACAATTACCCTTTTACTATTTTGTGTATGTATTTCCGTTATACTGTGACAACTTGGGACTGTAGTGTCTCACTACTGTACTATTTTAGGCCTAAGCTGTATATTAAGCTGGGTTTTGTGATGTAAGCTGATCTACAAACAGACTACATATTCAGGCACCTCCATTGATAACTTTCCAAGGAACGATGTTTGTGTATATACTAAATGGTTTCTCGGCTCAACGCCGTTTATCTTTGTTAAGATATTTCTTGTTTACTTTAATTAAATCGTAAATGTGTAAAAGGCTTTCTTTATACTTTCCTGAACCATTTTACGCGTTAGCCGCCACTCACCTTCGTTTTAATCAAAACTGTCATATACTTTGCTTCATTCATTTCATAGATTTTTTCAAAACTTTTCGCCCATTCCTTTAGACAATGTATTACGCTTTGTACACTATACTAATATTAACATAGAGTATACACTCAACAACTTTTCTAAGTATACACCTCAATTATGTGTCATATCAAAATCATTTTGAAAGATACGGTCATGAAAATTTGTCAACACATTATTGGATTCATTCATTCAATACTCGGTATAAAGTTGATGAACATAAATGGTAATTTCATTGTCTCAGAGAGTTTACATCACTACACCCCTAAATGTGAAATTCACAAAACTGTAAATTATGGTAATTCTAAATGTCTGCTAAATTATCTAGAACAGAAAAGTTTTTGTTAAAAAACGGGTTCTGGTACCAATTTCAAATATCCCACTTTGATAAAAATATCATCTCAACGCAAAATTTATTGGCGGAGTTGATCTTTCTAACCTTATAAGAATTTCATTTCCCATGCATCTATCCAACAAACCTCGTCAATTGGATCAATTGGTTCAATACAGTGCTGTATTTTCTCTAAAGTGACGTTTTCACACCACAAACTGACCATTAGACATTCATGAGAAGTACCAAATACCAATTCTTGAAGATGATTACGTCCAAGCCACAATGAGTTGAAAAAACATAAGGGTGCTCATTTTCCATCAAATCTTCATCAGATCGAAATGAAGTGGAGGATAAGAGTCAGGCAATAGTCTCACATTTCCTTTTTACACTTTACATCTGTCCAAGAACATCTTTATAAAGAATTTGAATGATCAAACATTACCACATGTCTGCTTATTGTATTTTAGTGAATAATAAATGGTCGTCTGTGTTACACGCAGATTGATGACAGTTTGGTAATTTTAACGTTTTTGTGAGTTTTGAATATTGGGGTTATTGTGCTTACAGCGCTGCTGATCAATGAGTTTGGTACATATCTTTATAACTCTGATTGAATGTTAAATATCAATCTTTGATCTTATGACTTTGAAATATTCATCAAAATATCTTGAAAATTGAATAAACTACAAGATTTATTTTAGGTGTATACTTCGAAAAGTGGTCGAAAGTGATCATAAGGCACCTTAAAATTTAATAGCCCAAAATCAAACAGAATTACACACGACAGAATAATTCCTCATACAATAACGAAAGGTAGCCGTTTAGGTACACACTTCATCTTAAATATGGACTGAGCGACAATGTTTAGTGTAAAAAGAAATAACAAACAGAATAGTGTAAACATGTCACAATGCACAGCGCATGATAATGTAATTTTAATTGAATCTATAGCAGACATATGTTACCGGCTCCATTGCTTAAATATATGCAAACCGATAAGATACATTTGAACTTATTCAATTCATGTGTTTTTTATTATTTCAAAGAAATTTTCTTTTAATATGGTTACCGTATTTTGCATTTTGATTGATCAGGTATTTATTAAATTCGCACTGTAATTGCTGGCTCCCTGTCTAGGGAACTTGCAAAATACTTAAAGTACACGTAATTTGATTGTATTACAAAAGTGTATCTTCTACAAACAAAACAGGTTCAGGGTTACATATATCTCTGAATATTATAAAACAGTTACGCTGACATTAATATCGGGTTGATACAATAAACGAGTCTAAAGAATATATATTAAAAACTAAACCATTTTTTTGATTGATTGATGTCTATTCAAGTAAAAACACACATATACAAGTTACAAATACCTGTTGCATAGTTACACAATTACCTATAAAAATTGATACAGAGTCAAATATAGACTAGTTAAAACGTAAATCTACCTGGAGGAAGTTCTTTTATCACAGAATGCTTATAAATATTACAATAAGGTAACAATATCACAGCTAGTGTGACTGACAATTAACATATCATGTCACTTTAGTAATAAGTAAACTATTTTTCATTACCATCACATTTAGATTTCCAATCTCAGTTTATCTAAACATTATTATACCATATGCATAAATCCCTTTGAAGTTTTTGCATCACTATACTGTTGTCATGGTATCAGTAATTACGAACGGTATCATTTTTATCAAAATGTTATCTGAACTAGAAGTAATTATTTACAAGAAGACCGCTAGAAAGACCTATATCGCTCACATGACTTAATACAGAACATTTCAATCTACATCTAATGCTATCGTATTTTGAATACAATCTTATATACATGCAGTATACCATACAGTATGTTACACATGTTTAGTAAATTCTTTCACCAATACGTAAAAATGGTAATCCTATAACACTTGCAATAGTTTTCAACATCACCTGATGACAAACACAGATTGTGCAATCAAAATAATTAACTGCGCATCAGTTAGTACTTTCTCTACATATGGTAACAGGACTTGAACAGCTAACAGCACATATAATGATTATCCGTCCAGAGATATTTGTTTGAAGACTTATTTAACATCAGCCCCGACACATACATAGGGCACACCATTTTTATAGTGTTCAGATTAGCTAAAATCTGATAACAATTTACAAATGACACAACACGGAGGTTGACTGAGGGCACAAGTAATCTCTGTTAGGTAAAAAATCCGCAGTTTATAGAGTTCCTAGAGTTTGTATTGTAAATTGATCAAGTAATCCATTTTTAATTTCAACAGCTTAAAATTGAAAATGAAGTTATTTTTTCTTTGACACCATATTTTTCACTGATGCTCATTTTCAGCTGTTCTGCTTATATAAATGTATAAGTGAAACGCTATTTCATTGTTACAGTTAAGATTTATTAGATGGTTTTTTTCAGTCGGCATATCAAAGATGTATCTCACATTATGGTGTTTTGTTTTTAAAGATTTATTTCAGATCCTTTTTCAGAATGCAGCAGACAGTTACCGTGTTATGTCATGATACCTCCAGATAATGTTAATAACTGTTATTCATTTCGAGAAGAAAGATGACATATTAAGGTTATACAAGATGAAAATATAGATCTAATCGATCTTGAACAAATTAATTAAATTTCAAATCTTAATCAAATATATAGACAGTTTTCTGTACGTTAGGACAAAGGTATTATAGCATGTCAGTCTAGAAAGAGAGGGCGTAACGTAAAATACAAAACTGTCTTAAAGTTAAAATTCAAGTTTCATACACATGTATGATGGCGATCATCGAAATTACACACTAAAGTCGGTTACTGCAAGAACTACAAAAAAGTATTATACATGTACACAGGAAAATGTTCGGCGATTGGTGACTTGTCAGTCGCTAACTACAAGAATGTACATTGTTTTAATGTACATTGTTATTTCAATAGCCAATGAAAAGTCAAAAGTGTTAACACTTGTACAGTTTATAAAGCGTAAATTACAATTTATGTAATTTATAAGTCTGGCAATGGTTCGTAGGTGTATGGAAGATAACTTCCAAATGTGTGCGCTATGCTCTCTTACTAGTTACCTTTCTTTATATGCAACACATAAAGCCTAAGTGTCTACATGACATAATTATGTTTCAACTCGGTAAAAACTCCTTTTTAGTGCGAAAATTGTTACACCTATGTTATTATTCGTATCCATTTTATTCCTCGGTAGCTTTCGGTTCGAGATCCTATGTTTTGCTATTTACCGATTTAATTTAAGGCAATCCCACCGAATCCCAGCGCGTGATGTGACATGGTAGATCTACGTCATTTTATTTGATCGATTATTTTTAAGAAACGATTTTTATTTAGATAGGCTGTAAGATCTATTCAGAAGGATATAATATCATAAAATAAACTAGAGCTATCACTAAATGTGATTAATACACCCGAAAGACTGCTTTATAAACTGAGGAAGTTCGTAGTAACAGAATACCTTGCAAACAAACTAAAAAGAGATATTGCTCTTGGCAATAACTCGTAATTTGTCAAATAGAGTTATGATTCTTGTACACTGCACTTCCTCTCAAGTGGCGCTTGACATTTTATGAAGTTGCGTATTGAATTCCAACCAGAAGTTTTCGAATAATGCTCCGGACAAGGAAAAGTAACAAAGGGCAATAACCCTGTAAGTAGTCAAGATGGATTATGGTTCCTGTGCACGCACTTCCTTTCCATTGTGCTTGACCATCGTATGAAGTTGTATTAATTCAACTGGCTTTTTAATTATGCCCTGGACAAGGAAAAGTAACAAAGGGCACAACTCTGTAAGAACCAAGAAGGATATACTTTTTATACTTCCTGTTAAAGTAAATAACCATTGTAGAGGTTGTATTGAATTCATACTAGTAGTTTTCAAGTAATTGTCAAAACAAAAGTAACAAAAGGCAACATCGGTCAATTCCAAGATAAGATGTAATTCTTGTACAACTACAATATCTACTTGACCATTGTATGAAGTTGTAATTAAGTAAGTATATCATGTTACTCCGGACAAGTCAAATTAAACTGACCGTCTCGATCGACCGACCGCTGGCATGCGTACTGACCAACCGACCGCCCCGGTACTTCTGTAGGCCCTAAACTCCGTTCGGCGGTATTATAACCGGAACATAAGAATTTTAGAAGAAAAAAACATCGGTCATTAGACATGTTTCACTATTAATCTGTACAACAGAAAACAAATATAATACAGAATAATTAGGAAGTAATATTTACTCACATGTCATTTGAATCTTCCCATACTGCTGGTATGGTACTGCTACTTCTGCAGGCTCCGGCATTTGGAATAAGAATAGAAGTCATTAGACATGTCACTATATATGACACAGAAATCAAAATAATCAGCTGAAATATACACACCAGACAGTGGAAAATCTTTCAAGTATTTATTATTATAATAATTATCATCATTATAATTATTTTATTATAAATATTTTACAGATATAGTCTGTTAACCACATCATCAGCATCATCAGCATCCTGCTGTTGTGTTGATAATAATTACATTATTATGGAAGCATTGAATATGAATGCAGTTATATTGATTCAATGTGTTTTGAACTCTCCATGGCAACTAGGAAATGGGGTATTTTAGCTTTGTATAAGCCTCCTAGTACAAAAGATTCTATATTTTTAGAGGATATTTCAATTTCACTTGACTTATGACCATATTTTAACCCTAGGTGATCTGAATTATGATTTAAATAAGCCAGAAAAGTGCAAACCTTTTTCACAAATTTGTGACACATACAATTTAAAAACGTAATTAAAGGTTTTACCTGTTATATGGAAAATTATATACCATCATGTTTAGATGTTATTTTAACAAATTGTTCAAACCTGAAATGGAACTCCATTAATTTTGATTCAGGTTTAAGTGACTGTCATAACTTCATTGCTACATCTCTAAAAGAACAGTGTAACCCGGAAAAACCAAACTATGTCAATGCCTTTGATGATATTGACGACATCTACTGGGCCAGTGAATATTTATTGAAAGAAATTGTCGATGACCATGCTCCTTTAAAACAAACCAAGGTGAAGAAAAATGCACCCCATTTTATGAATGGTGACATGCTATTTATAAAAAGAAACAGCTAAGAAAAAAGGTTTTTAAATGTAAAAATGATTTTAACTGGAATGCTTTTAAGAAACAGAGAAACCTTGTAACCAATATTAAACGTAAGTCAATGCAGGTATACTTTGAAGAGAGATGTGGAGGTGGACCAAAATCAAAACACTTCTGGCCTACAATAAAAACAAAACTAATATCAAACAGGAAGCCGTAAAAAAGCAGCCTCCCCAAAGGGGACGCGCCCCCCCGCGCGGAGAGGGGCACACCACACACACACACACACACACACACGACACACACACACAATCATGTACACACACACATATACACTACCAACACACACTAGCATACAAAGCAAACACACGAGGACAAAACGAACAATTAAAGGAACCCTTTCTATCAAGTAAAAATGTACACAAATCAGAGGCCAAAGTCATCCTAAATGAAGATAACAGTCTTGTATCTGATCAAAAGTCTGTATGTAACATTTTAAATGAGTTTATGTGATCATAGCCAACAACATAGGCATAAACAGCTCAGTAGATTTCAACAACTTTCATCCAAGTATAGAGGCATTCAAACAAGAATATCTAAATGTTGAAGTCTTTAAGTTTAAACCTATAGATACTAAGTATGTGCACAAACTTCTAAACAGTATTGACTCTAAAAAGGCCACTGGTTTAGATAATCTATCACCAAGGGTTATATAAGCAGGCACAGAATCACTGACAGGTCCACTAATGAACATTGTCAATGAATCTTTTGCAACAGGAAACTTCCCGAACGCACTTAAACTTGCTCAGGTTACACCCATTTTTAAATAAGATGACCCATTGCAAAAGAAAAATTACAGACCTGTCAGTGTTCTCCCCACTATATCAAAAGTTTTGAATAATCAATAAGTGAACAGCTATGTCTTCATTTTGAAAACATATTCAATAACTTTTTGTCTGCTTTTAGAGCTAAACATGGATGTCCAACAACACTACTTCGTTTAGTTGAAGACTGGAAACATGCTTTGGACAACCATCAGTATGTCGCTGCTATACTGATGGACCTTTCCAAGGCTTTTGACTGCCTTTCTGATGACTTGATTGTGCTCAAACTTAAAGCCTATGGGCTCTCTGATTTAGCTGTAGACCTAATGCATGATTATCTGTCAAATCGTAAACAAAGAGTACAATTAGGTGACCATTACAGTGAATGGAAAAAAAATATCTCTAAAGGTGTTCCTCAGGGATCCATTTTAGGCCATTTAATTTTTAACATTTTCATAAATGATATTTTTTACTATATTTATCATGCCAAAATGTACAACTATGCTGATGACAACACCTTGTCGCATTGTGATTCTAACATAGAAAAGCTACAAGAAGTTTTAGAATCTGGAGTGCTATATTGATTAAATGGTTTGACAGTAATCTTATGCAAGCAAACCCAGATATATTTCAGTCTATTTGTATTGGAAAATCTACAGCTGGTAATATAAAGTCTTTTAACATTGAAAACACAGACATACCTTGTGAAGATAGTGTAAAACATTTAGGAATAGAAATTGACTCTTTGTTAAACTTTGATGCTCATGTTGCAAAAAAATCTAAGTACCTAAATCAAGATACAAAAATACTTATTTATAAATGTTTTGTCCGCTCGAATGTTAACTATTGCCTTTTGTAGCCAACGAAATACAGAAAAGCTAGAAAAATTACAGTACAGAACCTTGAAATTTGTTTTTAATGATTTGACTCCAGTTACAAAGAACTTTAAGAAAAAGTAAACATGCCAACCCTACATATTGGACGCCTAAGGCAACTAGCTACTGAAGTTTTCAAATGATTTCATAAAATTTCACCAACTTACATTCAAGAACTTGTCTCCGTTAAATTCAAACATTATTCTTTCAGAAATAGCAACATGCTTGATGTACAAAGCAAAAGCACAGTAACTTATGGTAAGAAGAGTTTTAGCTTTGAAGCCGCCAAGGTTTGAAACAATGTACCAAATGAATTTTTAACAACTACTGATATAAAAGAATTTAAAAGACTGATCCATACCTGGTGTGGCTACAAATGCAAATGTTCCATGAGTGCATAGCTTTACTCCTCTGCTTTTGCTTTTGCTTGGCATAGCCTTATTTTATGTTTCATTGTTACTTTACAGAAATCATAATTTACAAATTGCGCCTCAGTTTCGTAATACTGAACTCGCCTTTCGAGAGTTCTGCCAATTAAAAATCAAGCACTGAAAGTGCAACTGCAAGTTGGGCCGAACATTTGAGCATGCGCAAATGTATTGATGATGATGAACCTTTTTAACAAAAATGTCCCGGTTTGCACATAATTAGGTTTTAATTGGCATAATACATTGGCATTGTGACCGATTTTGAGTCTGAAGAACAAGAATATTACCAATAATTTAACTTGTTATGTAAGATCGGGTAATCTTCTGACATCAGTTGGTGTAAAAATGCAAATTAGGCAAAGCTTAGAATTGGCGCTCCATATCTCCAACCGTTTATCACGATTCTGATAAACCCTGGCACAAGCTTCATCTGTAGTATTCAGACTTCAGCTTTTGAGTATGAGTGATACCTCTTCATCTACGAAACCTTTACCTGTAAACTTTTTTTCAGTTTTGACAGTTAATTGTTTCAAGGAAGTGCTGACCGACAGTTTACTGACTGAATTATTAAAAATTGACTGTAAGGATTAGCTGGTTGATCATGATCTGCTATGATCGCAGGAACAGTATCACCGACGCTATCAATAAAACTCGAATCAAGATTTAAGACTTTAAGTAAAACTTAAATATCAGTCGAGTCTTTAAATAGAAAAGTACACGCGGCCGAATGCTGGATTGCTCTTAAATAATCATGCGGTTTCCTTTGCAGAGTATTTTTTCGCTCTTATCCGACATTGTGAAATGAACACCTGACTATCATTTTTGATAAAAATTCTTCAAGGGGTGAAAAGATATACTAGTAATTGCAAATACATGTAATACGAAAGATTCCTTCAAGAAGAACATTAGTTGGATCTTCTACGAAACCGACATATGTACATGCATAGTTTTTGAATATATTCTATGAAAATCAACTACACAAATAGGAGCTTTTAAAATTGCTTCCCAGCACTGCAAACATTTTAACGAAGAGTAGAAACTTAAGGAGAGTTTTCATATGTAAAACTTTTTTTATACAGAAAATAGAATTAAGCATGCGGTATCTTTGTCCTTGTACCAAGTGTACTTTTAAAAACAAGTAAAAGCCCAGCAGTCATTTTCAAAGGTTAGGAATGTTTTATCTGCTTTGTCATCCAAGATACACCTCCACTCAGCCAATAGCATTTAATATCTTAGACTTATAATTGTCACGTCTACCATCTTATACAAGCTTCAGCCGAATGTAGAGACAGTAATATTGCAAAATCAATGACAAATTTCTAATTCTGTTTTTTCTTACGGAAATATAACGTAATAAATTATCATTGCTTTCACTCATTTGAATGTCGTCGAACACCTCAGGTGATTTTCTTTTCTTTTTTTGCTTTATTAGTGATATTGGCTGACGTATGTTTTACATAAGCAATGAACTATTGAAATAAAAAATACAGCTTTTATATGAGCGTCTGTTTAAATTCTTCCTTTTGAGCTGGACTTATTCAGAAGTGTACTTTACGCTGGATTGCACTTTCATAGAGTAAGTGACAAACATATAGTTCTGCAGCCATAAATTTGCTAGGAATGAATTATGTAGTAAGGGCAAAGAATAAGTAAAAGTGAATCAGACTGTCAAAAGTACGAAAAGGTAGATAGGGAATGTAATATAAAAACCCTGTTCTCAGCGCGTTTGAAAAAGTACAGTTCATTTCACGTAATGGTTTACGAATAGTTTATATTCTTGTTTAGTTTTACTGATGCTAACGTGAGATACTGAGCAAAGGAACTTTTATGGTACTACGCTAAATGCACCAATCCAGATAAAAATGGATGAAAATTGTAAGTTGGACTTCATTAAAGTGCATATGTTTAATAAATCGTCTCATGTGTCCTTTATATATATCCGTGAACGGGGGACCCAAATAGCCCTGAATTTTTTTTAAACTAGTGTCGCTTTAATGTTAGGTAAATTCTAAACGTCAGATACGTTGAACTTCAGGAACCATTCAAAAATATGTGTAAAAGGCTTATGATTATGTGAAAAAAAAACAAAAATAATATCAAACAGGGAATGCCACGTACCAAAAACGCAGCCTCCCCAAAACGAGCCCCACAGCACCCAGAAGTGCAAACCACCAACACAACACATTATCACAGTTGTGTCATAAAGAAATAGAAAGTATGAAGTATATAACACGTCTAGCAGGTATTATAAATGCCGTAGTACAGACGTAGTATACACATTGTGGGAAGTATGATAAACCATGCCAGTGAGCGAATTGGTATATTTAACTAAGCCAATCCATATAACTGCAGTTAGGTGTAAGCTTCATACAAACACAGCTGATATCGATCCTTAACCTATTTCTTTAAATTAATGAAAAGGTTTTGTATGCAAAGACGAAGAGAAATAATTTCTAAACGAAGAACTTTATTTAACGTATTTGATGCACAAATCTGAATTTGTAAAAACGAGTTCATCTAACTAAATTACGAACTTTTCAGACAAACATAGTCTAAGTAACAATGAAAACTATGAATAATTGCTGTTACACAATATTTAACTGTTGCTGGTGCCAAAGTGGGCATTTATCGTATCTGATACACTTGCATCTATCTTAAAGAAGCTTTCCATTAATCAAGGCTTGATCTTCTTCTGCCTGTTTGAAGTCTCTTTTTGACTTTCCAACGGGAATAGGGGCATTCACTTGACAAATGATCTGGTCAAAATCAACCCATATCCCATCAGGAGGTTGTGGCCATTTGTACTTCAAAACTGAATTGCTGCAGCTTTTGATTTCTTCATGAAGGAAACTTTAGCATCGCCGTCAACTTCGTCAATGTCCAACACTTTCCCTACGTACCAATCCCTGTCGTAGATCGCTGCAATATACCCCCTTTTGTCGGGACAATGACAGATCTAATGCCTTCTCTGGTCAACTCTTCCTCCACTTGTTCTTCTTCGCCCCTCTTCTCTGTTTCAATATCTTAGCCATCGTTTCCTAGCCCACAGAGATCTCGCCTTTGATACAGCACTGACAATAGCAAGACATAGCTCTTGAATACAATCCCGTCTTTCTCGGTAGGACAGCATGTACTTTCATAGTACCTGGTAGGGAAATCGGATTCGTCATTATGATCTCATCAGCCGATTTCTGGAAGTCATCATTGGTGTAGAAGCGGTACATTATGGACCCAGAGCTGGCCTTTGCCCAGTTGGAGAAGTCAGTGGCATCTTGGATGCAGGCTTTGCCTTGCTTTATGGCCTCGCTAGCCTTGCGTTTTGCAACTCCGCCAAGCCCGTCACAAGGGCCCTTTCCGTGGCCCGATTCAAAATAGTTCCATCGGTCCTAAAACCGCTGAATCTTTCAATATGATGGATAATGGCGTCAAAAATGAAACGGTTCCTGTATTGCGACGACGGACTGTCTGTCCAGTAGTGAATAAGATTGGCATTGGGAATCAAATCTCTCAATTCAGCACAAAGCATTCTCATGATGGCTGTGACTGCCGTTGCATTGTGATTTAAAACATACGAAACATAGATGAAGTTCATATGCTCAAGTTTGTCCCCATTGCCACTAAAGTACACTACAACTGGGTGTAGTGAAACGCTGGAGGCATTCCAGTACGCGTCTTGGATTTCGTCTGACGAACCACATGTGAAGATTTTCCTTTAATGCCTTGAGTGCAGTGTACTGAGCCGTGACCCTTCCTACGTGCTCTAGAAATTCCTTATATTCATGAAGCATCATATCTACAAATTTATCTTTCTGGCAGACTTCTTTTACCACCTTCATTTTCCTCTTCCCATCTCTTTCAACTCGGCGCCATGTTTCATACTCTACACATTATCTGTAATCGCATCAAGGAGACTTGCCATTTGTTCTGCCGAAGAAGTCTTGCAGACGACCTCTTGATTTTTAGAAATGTCAATGCCAATGGACCGTAAACATTTCAGTTTCATAGACATGTTTTGTTGTTTCGAGCACAAACACGTATTCCTTGACATAGAAGTGGTCAGCTTAATATTCTCAGGTCTCAGTTTGCAGAAGAGTGCTAACGAAATTTTCTTCTGATGCTCTGCCATATATCTCTGATGAATGTTGGACATATAATCAGTCAGAATTCTAATTTGCCTTTTCTCACCATCTATTACTTTAGCATCACATTTTCCAGACATCATCACACTCACATCGTTTTGTTCAATGAATGCAACTACCTGACTTCTCAATTGTTCTTGTTCTGCTTGAGCGGTGTGTGAACTCCATCACTTTCTGTTGTTCTCTTGCTAGCTGCCGTCTGCCAATTCATAACGTTCTACTTAAAGCAGACATCAGCTTATACTTTCCGATGATTTGTCCACTAATTACTCGTGTCGCAACATTGCGTATTTTTTGCTTCGGATTTGCGTGGCGAGCTTCTTAAACGTCCTCAAGTACAGCATTTGACATAATTAATTGTTTTACAACACTTTTAGGTAGTTGTCTCGGACTCACACCCTCTCTTCTTAATTCTACTGTCGTCTTAGTTCTCGGAGTCAGTTGCTGAACATCTGCATCTGTAGTCTTTTCGGACCCGGAGTTAATTTTCACTTTCTTCTCGGCTCTCTGGAACCGTTTCTTCCATTTATTCTGCATTCTTCTGAGAGACAGAATTTTCTCATTCAGACTTTGTATGCGACTATGAGCCTTTTTAATAGCACTTGGTGTACGCTTTACCCGCCGTTTTCCGGGAAAAGAGAGTTTTACCAACAGGGGTGTACGTCCTCTAGTTTTACTTACCAGGACCTGATTTTCATCCAATGAAGAGCTGCTCGATACCAAATCAGACTGGACTTTCAAGACTGCGCCTGCTTTGACACTTGTATCTTGATTTTGCTTTATCGCCCGTTTTCTATCTCTGTAATTCTTACTGTATAATTTGTTTCTTTCTCTCACAAAGTCCTTTTCTGTTCTTGTTAGTCGGCCAACCGGTGAGGCTTCGGTTCGCCTGTCAAGGGTCGTTATCCCACCATGCCTGTGTGTGTCCTTAGGCAGACACAATTTCCCATTGCCTCTCTCTTTGAGGTATTCCATCTGGAATGAGTCTCGAGAGCGATTACTAAGTTAATAACTTTTCGTAATCGAGAATAAAAATAACCGGTTCTATACCCTTTGACTCTAGCCCTCTCTTTTGAAAGAAAGTCTTTGTCCATTGCTTTCTTGCGTTCTCTGTATGCTTTCTGATATTCAGCAGGCATCTTGGCCATCTTTCTGGAAAGGAAAAAACGAACATCAGATACGTTAGATTGAAACAAAAAGACTGCCTGTATCAAGAATCTGGTATAACTTATGTAAGAATTTGTATTATTGCATTAAGTACCATCTTCTGTAATGTTTTATAATAATTTTGGCATGAAATAAATTATTAGAACTACAGAATACGCCAAATAAACTAGCATCAGATACGTTAAACATCGCCATCAAATACGTTATATATAATCTTGGTGAGCCATATGGACAAACTAAGCATTTATTTGACACAAAACATTTTTAAAAATATATTTTTATTTTAAAGCAATCATCTTGCATGTGAATAAATCATTGTACTTACCTTTTTAAAGAAAGTTCGCCTCAAAATGTTATCCAATAATAATCACGACTAAAAAATGTTTGTTTCAACCATGTAAATTTATTTTCAAATATGACGTCACCAATCAACTATCAATATGACGTAAAAACATGACCTTGCCGATTTATTTAAAGTGCACTGGGTAATAAAAAAGAGACATACGAATGCAGTTAACGTAAATTGACGCTTAAAACAAGAATTGTACAAATTTTGGAAAGTGATTCGGTAATTACAAGACCAGTATGTTCAGATATATGTTAAAAAGATTACACGTTTACTTAGACACTCTATTTTTCATAGAGTTTAAAATAACTACTTAACGTATCTGACGATTCAAATGTTCATTATTCGTGCCCTGAATATCCATTGTGTGTTTTTTGTGTAAAGGAAAAAGTTATCATTTCATTATATTACTCCCCTTCAGCATTAAAAGAAGCGTATAGGAATCATACAGTGCAATTTATTTTTCAGCTGTGACGGTCAAAGAAGCAGTTAACGTATCTGATGATGAGCCGAGGGACAAGTTTTAGAAACTTTTATAGTGCATTTACAACGTCAAAATACACGACTCGGCGGTTATATTAAATCACAGACCATTTTTCTAAGAGAAAAATGTCAATTGTTAATATAAGCATAGTTTTCTATTTTGTTTTATGCACTCGTCAAAATAGGCTGTAGGAAGTGGAATAAAGAATTAAGTACTTAAATCTGGTTTATACGCGCATTATGATGATAGAAACCCTAAAAAAATGAATGCATTCAGTATGGGACCTTCAAGTACTGGTTCTGGTCGACATATACATATTTATCGACCTGGTTTATCACGCAATACGAGGGACATGGAAAGACGCAGATGTGCTCATTAGCGTAGAATGAATGCCGGGCCTAGGCATTTTGATGAATACCCTGATGAAGTCTGTACATTATAAAAAACATCCCTTACGGATGCAATAACTGAAATTCTTAAAACAGTTTATTAGATAGACACATCGAGAAATAAGCGACATAGTGTGACGATCATTTTGCCACGAGGTAACATTCTGTAGATGGGCATGAAGATAACATTTAGAGCATGTTGACCTCTTGTTTAAGACGAGGACATACTAGAAATGTTATAACACCAGATGGAAAACTAGACTCAGTATGCACGGAGTTTTGATCAAAATGTGCAGGACAGACAGAAATCCAGCGAGCCTAAACAACCAGCATGAGCTATTTCAGCTCAGGCGAGCCAATACCAACATGTATGATATAAAATATCGAAAGCAAAAATATCAGAGAAATGCAGTATTAAAGACCAATGAACTAGCATACACGTCCGTACGTTAATTAATTTACAGTATTTAACTCTCAGATGACTACAGCCATGCAGATATATAAAAATAATATTAATTCTCAAAGAGCTGATATATTTGATGACATCTGCAAAATTTAATATAGTTTTCAAATCTATCTAGTAATCAGAACAAATATTAACCGTGGAAACTAGAGCTATCACTGAAATTGATTTCATTCCCTCGCCGTACTGTCCATATTTGTTAGGCAAGTCAAGCCTTCCTCCGAATATGAGCTACCTTAGTACATAAAGTGTATCAATAGCTAGCTTCTACTTAAAACACTTGCAATGCGAAAAAATGACTCCAATAGCCCCAACATATAGGTGGCAAGCCGTTCCGGACTTTTAGAAAGCACATGAAGAATAGTCACATGCCTTTTGATCCCTGTATGTCTTTAACTAGCGCGGTAGGAACAGCGTCAGCACTTCGTCTTGATAAACATTAATAAATTTTTTATAAAGTTGTCAAGGGGTTATAAAGATTGACCATTGATCCGTACACATGAGTAGCGTTGACCCAGGTATGAGATATATTCCATATCCACTGAAAACAGACACATATCCGCTATTACATATAAGCTTGATATTTACTCCGCCGCTGCAGTAATGTTTATAATCCAATTACGAAATAATTGTTCAAGAAAGCTCTGTAAATAGTCCATACTTTAGTTAATGTTAAAATACTTCTTGATCTCAAATAAAACTACAGATATAGCCTCATGGTTTTTGAACACTTGGTTTGATTGTGACTTTCAGTCGGCATGGCTGCATATGATTCTGCATGTCAATTTGATTAGCTTTTGACCAAAATCTCAAGAAATTCCCAACGGGGAACGAAATAAGGTCTCCTATTCCCCTTTAGGAGATCTCCAGCCGCTTGATTGGCCAATGAGCCGTAAACAGAAATTGATATTAACAGGTACGCCTAATTATATCCTAGTTGTATCCAAGGCTAAAAGGTACGAAATTTGTAGGATACGCAATAACAGCCCTGGTTTCGAAGATTATTGGTACGTTAATCAATCGAGCATTAATTGAGATGAAGAACGAGGTTTTGTATGCAGTCATAAGAAAGAGAAAATATTTTTAGGAATATATATAAAAAATTAATACACATTTCAGAGTACACATCTATATTCGTAGGAAAAGTTTTGCGACCTTCTAGGCAAGTAATATAAACTGAAAGGATAAAGAAACACAGGGTAACAATACATGTAACAATTTCTTAAATGCTTGGCGTACAATTTTGAAAACCGGTCAGACGACTATCTTGGTCACTGTGTACTCAATCCCGTACCTAAAGTTATCCAACCGTATATTTCTCCGTGCCACTTGGAGAAAGTGATGAAAAGCAAAAACACGTGCAGATAAATGATAACAAGCTCGTCAAAACATCTTGTTATACCAATTGATAATCTTGAGGTATACACATCACTTTCCGCTTTTTCAATTAAATTTGAAGCTGTTGCAATCATGGTACGGCTGACGGAAGTTCAGAGGGGTCTGGCTATTGAATTGCTAATGCAAGGTCAGAGGCACCAACAGGTTGCTATGCAGTTTGGAGTGAATGTTTCCACCATAGAACATCTTGTCCGTCGTTTGAGAGAAACCGGATGACTTGCCAATCGACCGCGATCGGGACGTCCGCGCGTAATGTCGCGACGTCAAGACAGGACTATTCGTCTTTCCCACCTTCGTAATCGCCACGTCACTGCCACTGAAACCGCTAATAATACGGTAGGCAATCATAATCGCCACATTCACCCAAAAACTGTAAGGAATAGATTGCGTGAGGTTGGTCTGCGAGCACGTAGTCCTTACGTTGGTCTGCCTCTCACTCACGCTGACATGCGCGTCGTATGGCTTGGTTTGTGGCACGTGCTCCCAGACGATTTCAAATGAGGCAATGGAGACGGGTCTTTTACACCGATGAGTCCCGGTTCACCCTTTTTCGTCCGGACGGTCGACGTCGCGTATACCGACGTCGTAGGGAACGCTTCGCCAACGCTTGCGTTCTTGAGAGAGATAGGTTTGGGGTGGCTCGGTTATGATCTGTGGAGGGATTTCTCACGGAGTAAAGTCACCTTTGATTGTGGTAGCCGGGAATTTAACCGCCGTAAGATATAGGGATGAAATCCTCCGCCCGGTTGTAGTTCCATTTGTTCAACAGCATCACTTAATTTTCTATCATGATAATGCCTGGCCCCATGTTGCCAGAGTTTGTCAAGACTTTCTCGCAAACCATAACATTTACCCACTCGACTGGTCCCCGTACAGTTCAGATTTGTCCCCAATCGAACATCTGTGGGACGAACCTGACAGGAGGATAAGGGGTCGTAGGAATACCCCCTCTACACTCGATCAGCTAAGGACAGCATTGTTGGAAGAGTGAAACAATATTCCAGTGAGAAGGATTAATGCACTGATGAATTTCATGCACAAGAGAATAAGGGCTGTGACAGATACGCGAGGGGGACATACGAGATACTGACCAGTCAGTCGATTTCACTTTGCGATATTGGGGGGTACCGTCAAATGTGCTTCAATAATTAATGAATTATTGGTCAAAATCTAATGACATTTTAGTTATTTGTTTATTAAAGATTGGTTTTATACTCATATATAATAGTGTATATAACATCAACATCACTTTAAATCACCTCAAATGTTTATCCTGCGTGTCTTTATCCTTTCAGTATATATCTATGTACCATTTCAAAAAAGCAAAAAACAAATAGCATATATCATTACCCTTCAAGAAAATTTCCATCCATTTCATTGGCGAATGATCCGTAAATAGAATAGATATTCACGGACAAAGATAGACCTTCCTGTAAAGAGCCTTAACTGCTTGACCAAAGACTCTGTATGTCTCGTTCTTTTATATCCGTCGCAACTTGGCGTCAGATACGTGGCTAATCTTCATGTTTATAATCCCGGGCATCTGCTGCGCAATCGAAACAAATAAGTCACAATCAGTCAGTGTGAATGTCAGGCGGCAAGTCATAGGCATACGTTTCAGCTTGACCTAGCAGAGAACACAGTAAGGTTCTTCTGGACTGTTCTTTGACCAGCTATTTAACACCTTCTAAAATCATGCAATCTCATTTCCAGTTCCACTGAAAGTTCTTCAACACGGAATAGCACACGAGAAAAACCTGTAGAGTCAAACAAGTTATTGAGAAGAACTTGTTCCCCGAAATAAGTTCAGGGATACAATTATCCACACAGGCATTGAATCCAACCGCTGCCACCAGTGTAGCACCTCAAGATCTCTGGACAAAGAAATACAATGAACACATTTCAATTTAAAAGAAAACAGCTACGTTTTAATCCAGGATTCCACAACAGAAAGATATGTATTACCGCTACCTAGGAATGATAGCAAAACATTCTCCATGCAGATCTAATATAGCATACGGGTATTCCGAAAAGTCCTTATGTCTATAATTCTAATATACCAATGATGTTTAACTCAACCAAATGATTGAAATAATCTTCTTTCGTCAAAGTAATATATTTTGATGAAAAGATTTGAGGTGTGCACTTCTGGGTGATGTGGGGCTCGTTTTGGGGAGGCTGCGTTTTTGGTACGTGGCATTCCCTGTTTGATATTATTTTCATTTTTTGGGAGTGAAAATGTGACAATTTTAAACCTGTAATTAATTTCATTGATCTCATACTACTTAATAATCTATTTTAAATGTATGTCCACTTTTAAGACTAATTTCCAGTAGCTTATCGTTAAGAACAATGGCACCCAGGTCATCGATATAAGACCATGCATGGCATTCATGTGTGGGGAAAATTTCAGAAACGCTTTTCAGTGTTTCTCACCCAACTAGAACTGGTTAGAAACCTATACACCGGGGATGTAGAATGGGTCTATTCGTAAAAGAGCTTGGGGCTGGTTCCCGGATTCCATTGTGTCTGCATCTGTCTCCTTTCAACCTGCGCCTGTCAGGAGTATTGGCAAGTCACCCAGGGAGAAGTCCAAGGGTAGGCCTGGACTTATAAACAATCGAAGAAAAAAGAGAGAAAACGCTGAACGCTGAATCAGCTGGCAATCAACCAATTTCTAAATGACTCGCGGCTATATGGAATGCTATTAGCTAATTTAATGTTAGAGGAGCGATTCTTTCTTTGTCTGTTTCTAAAAAGATGTCTTTGAAGTTGCACTTTTACTTCAAAGCAAAATGTTCTACTTTTATAAAACCAGTATTAGCAATTGCGTGAAATATAATTTAATTTGGAGTAACATCTTGTAATGTCCAGTTACAAATGTGTTGGTTATTGTCGTCTTGGTATTAAATCGTTAATCTATTGTTAAGATGTCAAGGCGAGAATAACAATTTATAACAAAAAATCTTATTGCAATTTTCAATTTCGTAAATCAACCTTTTCATGTAGTCACTGTGAATTAAATTGTATTGTTCTGGCAGCAACGAGCCACCATTATATTTGAAGCATTTTGACAAACACTGCAATAATTGGAAAATAATTTATTACAATCTTTCGTTTTCTTTTAAAGACAGATCATTCATAAAAGTCAGCGACTCGAACATCTACACAAAGGAGATGGGCGGAAGTCTGTCAAATATGACCACCACTAAAAGTGGCAAAGGGGCAAAATAATTTTCTACATATTAAAAATTGTAGCAAATATAATGTGCACGCGTATCCTCACACGTAAGATATTCCAGTCTGTTACCATATGTACACAAAATAAACACAATTAATATTTTAATGGCACAGTCCGTGTTTATCAATATCCATTGAGGTGAAAAATATTAAAAACTGCTGTTGCAGTGCCTTGTTTGCCATGTGCAATTTTGATATCTAGATAAAAGACTTCTTTACACCCCAAAAAGGTGAGCACGCTGTGCAACAGATTGCATGCTATGTTTTGCATGTTGCATGTTGCAAATTACCTGTATTGAAATTGGATCAGCTGAAGATACAGGTAAAGTTCAAAAATATGAATAGCACAAATGTTCATGTGCCGTAAATAGGATATCACGCACCTTTGAAGATATTGGGCCGAAATTTTAACGCAAGCACTGTTGTACTCCTAGACATCACTGCGTGTTTAGATGACCTTTAGAGGTCTCGTTGTTAACAGGTCAACAATACCAGGAAACAAAGAATCGTTGGCATTTTAACGAAAATGATTTTTTCAGTGGAGGAAAGGAAATGGAAAAACAAATTGACCTTTTTTGCTAAGGTGTTCCTACTGTAGCATCAATCTGCGAAAATATCGTTGAAGAAATGCTAATCACTTTATTTAACGCGAAAGAATAATTAGTAATTTTGTACACGAATATCGATTCTTGAAAAACTCCAATGATATACGGTACAAATAATTTTTTAACTTGAACAGTTTTTGCGTTCCCTGAAAATTCGAACCATTCCCTTAAGTTTCATTTACTTGAATGTTATAATTTAAGTTTCTCCTTCCTTATGAGGCGTTAGTTTATGTTTATGACAAATCTGACACTTTTCGACACATAAACCTCCATGGAACGCATCAGGTTTCATATACACGAAAGTAGTTTTCGGATGATGCCAGGTAACTGTTCAAGTTAGATTGATTAATGTTACGACAACGTTACACAGACCCTATTCACTGTTTTCGTCATTTTTCAAGAGAAACTGAGACGTCATTTATCTTCGAAGAAATTCTGCTGATGTCCGCCATCATTTCTGATTTATTTGAAAATCGCAACATTTTTCCTATAAATGCAGGTTTGTACTTAGAAAGATGAATAGAACGATCATCATATACACATACATTCCTAAATTATATTGATGTTATTTCATGTCGGACACCGTTAAAAGCACTATTTCTTTACGCAATCAACGTTCGAGTCTAAACTCATTTGATATACGGTACAAATAATTTCCATAACCGTTATTGAGTTCCCTGCAGATTCAAACCGTTTATAGGACTTCTTATTGCTGTTGCATTTCCTTAAATATTATTAAAGCGTCTTCTTTACTTATGAGAACTTATCACGTTTATTTATCCCCCCGCCAAAGGCTAAGGGGATATCAAAACGTCCTTATCCTCCTCCCAATTTTTGGGGCATAACTCAAAAAGTAATTTAGCGATTTCTCAACTCCCTGACAGGCTTGGGAGGACAGTGCATGTTAAAAAAAAAAAATTTTCTTTTCTTTTTTTTGGGGTTTTTCCCATTAATCAGATTTATTAAACCTTTCCGGAGCATAACTCCAAAAGTACTCGAGGGATTTTCTAAACTTAATACACTGACATAGCACATGTAGGAGTGCAGTGTGCAAGAACAAAACTCTACCTTGCCTACTTTTAGAGTTATTCCCTTTATCAGATTTACTCTAAAAGTTTTGTCCGGAGCACAACTCCAAAAGGGTACTTGAGGGATTTACTTCTTTAACTTAATACACTGACATAGCACATTGGTAGGAAGTGAAGGTGCAAGAACAATAACTCTACCTTGCCTACTTTTAGAGTTATTCCCCTTTATCAGGTTTACTTGTCCGAAGCATAACTCCAAAAGTACTTGAGGGATTTTCTTCAAACTTAATACACTGACATAGCACATTGGTAGGAAGTGAAGTGGGGGGGGGGGGGGGGGGGGGGGGGGGGGGTGCAAAACAAAACTCTACCTTGCCCTTTAGTTTCCCTTTATCAGATTAACTTTAAAAGTTGTCCAGAGCATAACTCCAAAAGTACTCGAGGGTTTACTCAAACTTAATACACTGACATAGCACATTGGTAGGAAGTGCAGTGTGCAAGAACAATAACTCTACCTTGTCTACTTTTAGTCAAATAGAAAAATATCATACCTATACTGATAATGAACATTAATATAATTTTGCAAACCTTCTCTTCATTGCCTTATTCTTTTTCCACTTACTTGAAAACTGTACTCAGCATGACCATAACTATACGGCTTTTTAAGGATTTCCTCTCACCAAGTAAAATGTACGAAAGGGGGGGGGGGGGGGGGGGGGGGGGGGGTACAACCTCAGGGGGGGGGGGGTAATTTTGGGGGGGGGGAAAAAAAATGTATAACATGGGTCTTGTATTTTTGGGGGGGGGTGGTGTTTGTTGTTTGGTTTTTTTTTTTAAAAAATTTTACAGTCCAGTCCATTTAAGATTTAACTTTCATCATTAGTTTCTAACGAGATAATGGGTAGCCAGTAGAAGCCATCACTCTAGTCCTACTAGGATTTCCTAAATATAGAAACATTAAATTTTCATTTATTAACTTTTTAAAGCGATTTGCATACACGCAAAATGTCGTAATTTGCGTCTTCATCTTGGCACACGTTCAAGACTTTTGCTCGTACAATTTCCTTAAATCCACCGCACTGCTCTTGCCACATTTCGTCATAGTAAAATATTCAATAAAATAGAAGCCATTTTCAACCCATTGTTAAATACCACCTCCAAATAGCTTTTTTTGTATACTAAGGTACTGCCAGTGCTTGCCTGGTCAAACTCAGATCCTTTCCATAACTAATATCACACAGGTCTTGCGCGTTCGTACGTCGCCCGTCCGTCCACCATCTTCAAGCGACATATCAAGCGACATATCCTTTGAAATCACTGGGCTAATGTTGATAAAACATGACAGGAATGTTTCTTGCATAAAGCTCTATCAAACGTGTTTAAAGAATTCTATTCCATGCAGAACACTGCTTATTTAACAAAATACAAAACCGGAAGGCCCATTAACATTGCATAGTGGACCTCTACAACTATTGTTCAAATAATGACCCACGGGTCAAAATCGAACCCGTCCGGGAAGGGGGTTATTTGATTTTGTACATGCTTAAACTCCAAAATATCTTGCTCTGGAACTACAAGGCCTAAAGCCTAGATGTTTAGCATGTAGCATTGTCAAGTAGATCTCTACTAGGAGTGTACAAATCATAGCTCCGGATACTAAACTGATACCGTCCGGGGAAGGGGATGGGGAGGGACAATTGATCTTATATAAGATAGATTTGAAAAAAAACTTTATAATCTTTTTCTCTAAAATTACAAGGTCTAAAGCTTAGATATTGGCATGTGGCATTGCCTAGAAGACATCTTACAAGATTGTAAAAATCATGACCCTCGGATCAATGCTGATCCTGCCAGGGGGTCACTTGATTTTACATAATGGACTTGGTAAAGAAAATCTTTTAATGTAGCATGTAGCATTGCATTGTGGATCTCTATCAAGACTGTTTAAATCCTGACACCCGTGTCAAAATGGACTCTGTCAATTGAATTTCCAGAAATATCTATAGGTAATCTTTAAAAATGTTCTCTGAAACACAAGGCAAAGAGATTCGATATTTGGCATGCCCATTGCCTTGTGAACCTCTACCATGATTGTTCAAAACATGACACCCGGGTCACTTTATTTCACATAGGTTTATATAGGGAAAACTGTATAATGAACCTGTATGAATATTGACCAAAATTGAACCTTTCATTGATGTATTATCGTCAACGGTGGCCAGGTGAGCGACGTAGGGCCATCTTGCCCGTCCGGTATAGCACGACCGAGTTTGGTTTTATATCACTGGCACAACCACTATGTGCAGTTGCAAAGAACTTCTGTTCAAGTTTTTCAAGATGTAGACTCAGACTATTCCCTATTCTACTTAATGTGAAGGTTACTATAGTGTGAAAACAGAAGCACTGACACGCATACTTTTTTCATATGCTTTACACCGAATTTAAATGTCATTGAATGCAGTACTTTTTGTTATTCGTGATGTTCCATTCCGTTTGATTGAGTACTCTGTGTTAATTCGTAATGTTTGGTAATAAGGACAACATATAATTTGTTACACTTTTGATACAGTTATGTACTCATGCCTACAAATGAAATAATCAGGACATTTCTAAGGCGAAAGATGCACTAATTCACTACGAC
>JAFMSR010000010.1:12166858-12277809 GCA_022818135.1 Saxidomus purpurata
AGCACGAGGATTTATTCTGTTATGTGTGTTAGTGTTGTGTTCAATGGTGTTAACGTTGTCTTTATTTTATAAACATTTTTATTTTTCAGAATTATATAAGAAACGGAAATAAGACAACGCCAAAAAAGGAATGGGCTAAACTGAAATATATAACTACTCTACGTACGTATTCATCAAGACGAGTCTGTACATCAAGTTGTCAAAATAACATGTAGGTAGATACAGAGTAAACTTTAAGCATTTTAATCTACAAAAAATGTATTTCATTAAGTGGTCTTATTTATGTCTGCAATCAGGTGTGAGTGGAGGGGAAGATTAAAATACCAGTAAAAGGTGAAAGAAAACTTCAAATACATATCTTTCGCTTTAAAAGCATTATAAACAACATTTCATTTGCATACCTGGTCATATATATATATGTCTTGCTTATATCGTACAGAGAAAAGACATCGCTGAAAATTGTATCGGAAATATCAGTGGTGTCATAGCGCATATAACGGAATGTTTAATGGGAAAAATGTTTATTTATCAATTATTTAATAGCATTACGGAGTGATATGAGCATGCTTATCATCATAATGGATATTTTCTGTTTCAATATTCCTTAAAGCTCTCTTATTCCTTGCAAGTAATAACCCATTAAGCATAAAACGCAATTAAATCGCAATGCAAATGGACCGCGTAATTTATTTTGTGTGCTACTGGATTTGTTTATGCTAAATTTTGATGAAATGGATAGCGGATAATTTCTACGGTGATCTTGTAAGAGTTTATACTTTATTATGCTATATTTTAAATATATAATACTTAAATAATCTTATTTTCTAATATTTGATAGCAAGCAATAAGACATGGAAGCTTGAGTCTTGAAAGCATAATTTTACCGACTTCAGCTCTCAGACTGTTAAAATAGACTAATGCTTGTAATTTAATTCCGTCATTTTGTTCCATTTTTCCGTCTTATTTCAGCCAATTTCAGTTTTGTTTTGCAAGACCATTTGCACGCAAAAATATATGTTAACAAAACCACGTTAAAACATGACATGGTTATGCTGAATCGATAAATAATAAGAAAAATCGTAACCCTTTTTTATAAATTTGACGATAGTTTGTACTATATATCCTATGATAAAGTGCTAAGAGCTGGCATGAAAAACATCATGAAAACAGTTTAAGATTGTCTTACATGAAGTGTGATCAATAATGTCACAAGTACATAGGATTTGAATGGATTGTAAATGAGTGTCACTTTTGAATACTTGAATATACCTTGTTCGCACAAACAATTAAAAAATATAAGTCTAAACAAAACGTTTGGATGAACAAAATTTCGTAGTATTTGGTAGGTTTGGAAAGTCAATGAATATATATTGTGATACTATGTTCTACGTTTAGAATAATTTAAGTCTATCTTTGTCAATCAAAGAAAATATCACGATTATTATAATAAAATTGCATTTCTTTGGACAGTTCACATCCTTCAGAGGAATACTGTCACCCCAGCTCGAGGATCAGAGTAATACTAGTGATATAATTCTTTTCAGGATGACGATGCTGTTTCCCGTCCGATTCATGTGATATTTTACCTCGGATTAGATATTAATTTTATAGAAGAGCGAGATTATCTTCATTTTTAATTTACACAATTCAGAAATATTCCAAACTGATTTAATATACATGTCACTTAAAGTTGTTGACTTCAACTATTTCTTGTAAACCAATTAATTTGCGCTACTTCATTTAAAATTAAATGTGTAAATTGCGGCTACATGACACCATAGTAACAGAAGATAAATACCCCAAAGGAAAAAAGTCATTAAATGTATGAAAGTAATGAATCGTGTTCAGAGAGTATTATTTATGAGACTTTTGGTTATCAATGAACGTTTTATATGAAAGCAACTTCGATCAATTTTAATTCGATAATTTTTATTATTTTCATTCACTTTAGTACATGTATAACGTATGCATACTACTTTTAGGGATGGTTTGAAAAATATTTCACTATTTGAATTTATCGTGATGACCAGTTCAGCGCAGGAGATTAGCTAAGAAATCAAGCACCAGACTTGCTTGATATAAACACAAAATAAATTTCAGAATGAAATGACCAATTAATGAGAAAAACATTTGCATGCATAAGAAAGCAATGGTGATTCTGCAGCTAACGGTTTCACTTATTACATGTGCTATTGCATGTGCTCGGACACCTTTGTATGTGGGCGCATTATTTGAATTCTCGGAACACCATTTTAAGGATTACACTCCGTTTTTCCCGAAGATTATCGACCATGCTTTAAAAGATATTCGCAACAAGACTAACATCCTACAAGATTACGATCTTCAGTTTGTCTACAGAGATACAAAGGTAATCTAGTCGATGATATTTCGTAAACTAACGTCTTTTGTGTTTAAGTTTGTATAAAATACACAGCCCTTCCTTTTTTCTTGCATTGTAAATTTGAATTTTCATTCTACACATTTATGTTTTGCCATGTAGTACTTTCAATCTAATTTTCGTTAACACTAAGTATAGCTATTGCCCAACAAATTACTTCTATTGAACCTTTGCATGCTAATATATGGACAGGTCTACGTTAAACATTTTTGTAGCATATATCTTTCAGTAATCATTATTTTAGGTCTTGTAATCAGACTATACTAGTACATGTACTACACTTGTGCATATTGACCATTTTTCATTATTTCTGAATCTTTAGCTGATTCAGTTTTATACAGCAAGTCCGCAGCTCAGATAGTTCATTCCTTCTTTTTTCTCCTTACGTTTTTACCAGAAGGCTTAGAAGCTGAAAAAAAATATATATCATAATTATCCTAGGGTGAGTCTTATACATGGCGTAATAATAGCAAATCTTAATGGAAGTTGTGCCGTATCAGGAATATGATTAATACACAAGATTATTACCAAGATAATAAGAGTTATATCGGTAACTTTTAGCAAGAGGTTAATATAAGGTCGTCACGTTCTTTTCCATAAACTGAAACTCATGAATGTCGTAATATATTCGTTATTTTCAAATCTGAACATGGTTTTGATTTTCTGCAGGTCACTTTTATATAACGGTAGATGGTTTTCATATGGACCGCAATACATCACTTCTAGTCAATGTTTCACTTTTTAAAAGCTAGTCATTAATGGTGTAGTTCTACAGCACCCTTTTTAAATAACATACGCTTTGTTTTTAGCGTATCAACTTCAAGTTTCCACTTGTCGCAATAACGTTTTAATTCATTTCACAAAGTTTTTATTCCTTCGGCAGTTTCTGAAACAATTACAGTATCGTCTGCAAAAATCTGAAAAAATCATGAACAAGACATATTTCAAAAGGGAATATAGTATTACACAAATTCCTTTTTTCGGACCCTGTTTTCTAAAACCAAACCATTAAGCATGCCGTATTCATAACATCAACAACTTCATGTCTATTTTTCAAAATTAATTTTTCAGCCGCTTAAATAAGCAATACAGAATTATCACTGTTAAGCTGGCTAGCTGAACATTATAACCAATTCATTCCAAACAGTATGGTCAATCAAATGTTTCGTCAGCCTAGTAACAACTTTAAAATTTAAAAGTACACGAACAACTGAATTTATCAGTTAAAATTCATCCGGTGTTTGGCTGGCCTAACACAATACGAAACTATTCATTTCAAAAATTATTTTTGAGTTAACAAATGTTAAATGTATACAATTCAGCACTTGTTTGGTCAACATAACAAATGACATTATTCACATTGGTCAACCTAAGAAGTTTGAAAATTAAAAGTAAATGAAAAGCAGGAGAAAGACTAGTGTTTGGCCGGCGTAACAAATGATATATATTTCACACTAAACATTCAGATATGACCGGCCTAACAAATAATACATATTTCACACAAAACATTCAGAGACCAAGACTAGTGTTTGGCTGGCCTAACACTGTTTGACAGGCAACAGTCGTAAATAAGTTTGCAAAGCAGCTTATAATTATAGAACCTCTGTTATTGGCAGGTTTTGTATAATCTCCCTTTTTATACACTGATATAATGACTCCTAAGGGAACACTGTTTATCTAGTATATAATGTATTTTTCCGACTGTAAATGAGTCTAACTCTTCGAAAGTTGATTCATTTGGTATACTATCAAAATAATCTAAACATTCTTGACATCTTCACCTCTTCAACTTGAAATTATGACGTTAAATCTTTAAAATGTTATGAAAGTCTAAAATAATAATATTTTCGCTATCATCACATATATTCTTTTGCGTTTGAACATTTTCCAGAAATCTGTTGGCTTTTTATTTTTCATTTCTGAAATTGTAGCGATATAACTGCGTTTTCATTGTTACTCTACAACAATATTGATAATCCCTTTTTCTGTCATAAAGCATACGTATATAATTCATGCTTTTATTGATATTAATTGTCAAAAATCCTCTTTAATCATTTTTCTTATCCTTACATACCTCGTTAAACCATTTGATTTGCTGTAGCAAACAGTCTGTATCAGTAAAATATGTTTTTTATATATTATCTTTCATACAATAATACGTACTACAGTCACAAATTAATCACTGGTACACAACTTGTTTTGTCTCCACATTTCGGTACAGGTTTAACTGTGATCAAAGCTTATATCGAATAACAGCGTATTCTGAAAAGCAAGACTTTGTAATTTAATGATGTCGCAGACATTATGTAGGAATCATATATTATGCAACTATAAAAACCGATACAGTTTTATTAGACATTCTTTTTACACATTAAATTTATATCATCGGTAACCTTGCGAAATTGTCACTAACATAATAAATTGCTAAAAGGACATGAAACTAAGATAAACTAACCACTTAAAGATGCTCGTTCACAGTTTCCGGTGAAAACATTTAATTTTTCTAAAATGACATGCTTAAACATAATAACTTAATGTGTAAAAGTAATGGCTAGAATCAGCAACACACGTACAATCTACAATATAATTTGGTAGCGTAAAATTTCAAAAAAGAAATTGTTTTTTTACAGGAATTTGTGCTGAAACGTTTTTATTTGATTATTCGTTCTTAAATAATGAAACCAGTGTTACAATACCAACTAAAACTGAAAACGTACCCCTTCTCCCCTTTGCTTGGCAATCAACTCTAGTATACACCTCAGTCTGCGTTAGGTTAAAATGAAGTGTAACAATACCAAACAAAACTTAAAACATCCCCCTTCTACCCCTTGCTGGACAATCAACTCTAGCAAACGCCAGAATCTACGTTAGATATTCATCATTAAGTTATTACTAAGACATTTTTTATCTCTAAAGTTAACATTTTGCTACTTTCCTCTATAGCAATGGCTTTCATGTTCTATGGCAGGTTATATAATACTGTTGTTTAGTATAATTTTATAAACTAACCTCTTCTGATTGGCAGGGACAAAATGGGTACGCTGCGAGACAGCTTGTTGGAAGTCTAAATGAAAAGGACCGCCCCAAGGTTGCAGTCATAGGCCCAAGTCTGTCGAGGGAACTGATTGTTACAGGACAAATTGCACCGTATTACAATGTCATAGAGGTAAGGTTTTTGATTCAAACGTATGTTCGTGTAGGTAAAACATTCTAGATAGCGTCTGGCTTTAACATCGGCCTTATAATATATGACAGAAAGTCGCGATGTTAAAATCTTTGTTTAATGACGACTAGTTTCAATCAGAATAAAGGACCTTATGGTGTAATGATTTGGTTGCGAAATATAAAATATCATATTTGTTTCAATTTATTTTCTCAAAACTTCAAGCGATTCATCTTCTCTACAATTGATGAATATTACCATACCGTCTTCTTATGTAAAATTTAACGAATTCCAGATATTTAAGTGAAATGTAATTACTGTTGACTTTATATGTAAACATGAAAAGGACCAAAACAGCAGAGAAAGCCACCCATCTTGAAAACGTTAATGAACTCAGACGACTAGAAAAATTCTATTTACTAATAGAACCCAAACGACATGCAGAGGTTGAAATGCCTGATGGGACATTGAAATAGATTTATTTGAAATAGTTATAATACTAAATGATGAAAGCGTTTTATAAGTACTTTTCAGAATTACTCAGTTTAGTTAGTTTGATTCTTATCACAATGTCAATAGATCTACTTGCTTACGGTTCTTTAGACTCAGTCTGTTGTTTGGAATATTTCAAACGGATTAATAGGCAAAGTTGTTAAACGTTTGAATAACACATTGTTATTTAATTTGGACTTTGCTTATTTCGTTTCGTTTTCTTGCCTATCCAAGAGCTTTCAGCTGTAAACAGGCTTGTATTTTTTTAAAATTCAATTTCCGTTTTCAACATCATTTCCGTACAAACAGTTTACTATTGATCGTTTTCAACATTAACTTAGCTATGTACAGACAGATGCTTTATTTGAGACCCTTTTAACATTATTTTAGTCATATACAGGCAAACCATAGACACAAGGAACTTTTCCCGTTTTTCTGAAAATAAAATGCTAAAGTTTCTCACATTAAGAGCCAAATGTCCGGTCTATGACTCGATCCCTTGTCTCTTACTGTAAGAAAGACATAGAATGATATAGTTGTTCGCGCATTATACTGTGCCTTAGTAACGGTGTCACGGTAAGCATTACCAACAGGACTCGACAATGGACAGAAACAATGAACACTATCGGTTTACCGGTCGGAAAATAAAACGGTTAACCGTTTAGCCAAATAGCCGGTTATTGACATCCCTAATTAAGACTATGAGAAATGGACAGCAGATAGGTACCAGGTGTAGTCCTAACATTTCCACACAAACACCAATACGCTGAGCACTAGTATCAGAAAATATGGTTTTCATTGTGATTCCTCAAGAGCCGTCTAAAATTACTTGTTTGTTCTTATTGTCTTTCCAATCAACTAATTTAAGTCATGAGCGGTTTTCGATTTTCAATTGTTGCTTATTTTTACGGGAAAGTAAGTAGGAATTTGATCGGTTGGGAGAAACGTGTTCTTCTCATTACACATTTATAGAGATAACGTTTCTGATTTCTAACCGTTTTCTAATCGATGTATCTCTTATATTTCAAATGTAGATGGTTTGTTCCACTTTTATAGATATAGTTACTGTTCAAACTCTTTCATGATATTTCCTTCTTCGAAGAAGCTCTTATGACCTGTACATTATATTTTAAAAGTGGCCAAAGTGTAAAAAAAGCCTCATGCAAATTATGTCTCTTTGTGAAGGTGCTACGAACGTGTAGTTTAGAATAGATATAAATACCGGTATACTTTTAAGCATATATTTCCACCATAGTAATATACAACATATCGCATTCATAATAATAATTAAATCTATTTTGATTAGAATTTCAAAATCATATCGAAACATGCGTCCCAGTAAAAGGGGCTTTAGGACTGTTGTTATATCATTCGACAATAATTGATTGAATTCAACGTAAAATGGATATTTTGTCACCCTCTTAAAATTCAAAACCATTGTTAAAACTGATAGTGACTAATTTTATCTGCACATAAACATTTTTCTATCAAATTTGGAGAAGACCATTGCAATGAGAACAGCGATTCGAAATGATTCTTTTTTCTTGTGTTAGCGACACCTTTATCAAAAAAGCATATCATGGACATAAATATTTTACTAGATATGATTTATATCACAAGAGTATCTTATTTTGAAACACAGTATGATTGATACTGTCAGAAAAGGATTACCGCACTTATTTACTGCCCATATAAATTGAAGGGAGTTTTGACGTAAAATTGTGGTATATGACGTCATTTTTAGGGTAAACGATGACTTATGAGTAAGTCTCACATAGTATTGTTAACAATGTTGGTCAATTATAAGTCGGTTGAATGAATTATGTCTTCAGAGCCTCGGATCTTTTCTCTAATTTAAATCTAAAAACTTTACTAGCCGTTCTGTTTTCATTAAAACCTATGCATAATCAAATTACAAGTGTTCCTTTCCTTCAGAAGTACATGTAACTAATTGATTTTGACATACACGATCCGGTAGTAATAAATCATTTTAAATTTCAACCAGACACCTTCTGCGAAAAAAGTAAAACAACGACTAATTGTTAAGATGATAATATATATTATGAGGTAAAAGCTTGATCAGATAATTGTCTGTTCCTGTAATTGATTTCCGGCTTGACCTTTTTGGCACTGGCAAAAACCAGTTGTAAGGCTGTTCCTACAGAAAAAAACCATATTCCTTTAGTTCTTTTAGATATTTAGTTTATCGCCTATATGTTTGAATCAACACAGAAAGTAAGTGACAAGGCATAAACATAACAAGTGAAATAGTGAAGGTTCAACCATGACATAATGCCTCTGATCCAAATGTTATTAAATACACATTTCTAAATCCGCTACATTAATATCCAAACTATTTTAATCAATGAATTTTGTGACATTAATGCTGATCTAAATGTATCACAAAATGAGTTACATTTTGAAACTGCGGTGCTTGTGATGGAGCTAATTATTTGTGCGTTTAACAAGGAGTTATACGTTTTAACACAGCCGTTTTTGTTAAGTGTACGGACGTATGAGGTTAGCATGATATAAAGTGGTTTAAACTATGAGATACCAACGTTTCGAATATCTAACTATTTCATAGCGGTAGCCTAAAATGCAATCGACCATTTTAACACTTCATAAATATAAATTCAAAAGATATGTGATATATAAAGAAATCCCTTAACACAATCGAAAACAACATTCATCAGCAGCCAGAATTACACGCAGGAGAATTCTTCAACTATGACAAAAGGCAGTGGATACATCAGCTTATTTTTTCACTATATAGAGGGAATGAGTTTGCCAAGTGCAAAAGTAAAGGGCAAAACATATACAATGTAGACACCACATCACAAAACAATAGACAAAAATAAATATAAGATATAATTGAATCTCGGAAAGTTCAGTCATCCGAAATGTTGGACGTTCAACCCGATTTGTGGCATGCCAACTTCACATTGCCTTAAAATAACCTAACAGAAAATTGTGTAAATAAAATACGTCACCGTTTAGCGTTCATGTTCTAACGCAACACAGACCTCAAACATAAAATTAAAATGAAATAGGTCTTTAAGATTAAAACTTTAAAATAACTGAGGACACCTTCTTACTTATGTACCCAAAAAATTGTCTGATTACAGAGAACAAACAACCTAACTTAAGGGTGTGACTGAACAAGCAAGATGGTTGATACTTTTTGGATTCTGTGCTCTTGTGCATATTTATATTTTTCATTTTGTATCCGTTTTGTATCTCATATAAAATTTGATATTGGTAAAGGCTTTAAATCTGATAATTTGTTTCTGAAATAAGAATATTTATTTGTTGAAGCTTTCGTGTATTGCAACCACTGCTTCGACGGTAGACGAGGATCTTTATCCTACTGTGTTTACGGTGAATCAAGTCCCACATACTCTGGACAAGTTAAGAATCGAGATAACACGCTACTTCGGCTGGAAACTTATCGGTACACTTGCCTTTCAGAAAGACTATTCAATATCAGTAAGTATGATTAAAGTCACTTAGCTTTATTTTCCTTTTAAAATGTAAAAAATATTCAAGCACGTTTTAGCCAAAGAAGCTAGCAAAGTGCTCAATATACTAAAAGAAATTTTTACTTTTACATACGAATGTAAACGAATTGAATATTTTACTCGAAAGTAATCGAAATGCTTATTGTTAACTTTAAATACATTTAAATAAATACAAGTAATGGTTATTCTACCGAAACTCTTAAATTATTGTCAATCAAACATTGTCAATAAAAAGTATGTGAAAACTGGTGTCTCATTATTCATTCGTCAGCTGACCTCCGTATTTGTAAAATAATTTCGCAAATTATGGGTCATTCATTATTTCCCTTTGATTTGGTGAAATTATACAGCTTTCACTGTCATTTAAATTCGAACCTAAATGAAAAAGTAAGAAACTAAGTATATGCCTACTTTTTCTCTTATGGCTTGCTATTATTAATTCCTAATCACGTTTAAGCTGTGAAACCGTCTTTAATTTTCTAGTTTCATTTACCTGGCTGATTGTCTAAAAGAAATTCAACACAGACAAAATAATAAAGTGTATTTTCCAATAATGAAATAATAATGAGCACTGCAACGTACATTTGAGTGTCCCATGTTTTGCAAAGGTAGTAAGTGCACCGTAGTTAATTTGCGAATCAAAGAATAGAAAGTAACACCATCAAATGCGTGAAAATGTCATTTAAGGAAAGGTTAGTGTTCATTAATAAGAATTTACAAAATTAAATTGGTCTAGGGCGGCGCAAACCCGCTCAGTGCTTGAAATTATTTTTTGTTTATAGATCTTAATAGTACCGCCCACATTTCTTCACATCACTCTGCTGCTGCGCTAAATATGACCTAATCCAATAGTGAAAATGTCAAGAAGAAGGCATTGGTGCTTAATGTTCAAAACTGTGTGAAATGTCTAGTTATAATTAAAGATGATGGGAAGAAAATGATCTTTGACATCTAAAGTATATTAACATGATGAAAAAGAGGTACATTTTATTAGCATCGTATTACTATTTGTCAGTAATTAATACTTTTGGATATGATTCAATAATATACGTGTCAATATTAAACAGCAAACTCATAGTTTAAGAACAAGCACAAACCAGCCTCATACTGAAATGTGTGAATATTTTTGTAAAAATGCTGACTTTCCCATAAGCACGAGCCAGCCTTATACTGAAATTCGCATCACGTAAAGTCATGCATCCAGAAGCACGAACCAGTCAACTGAAATTCGTGTGCAAAAACGATAGCATTATATAAAAGTACTTCAAGAAACACGAGCAAGCCTTATACTGAAATTCGTGTGCATCAATTATAGCAGTAAAAGTACAAAAGTTCTTGTCAAGAATCACTAACCAGCCTTATAATGAAATTCGTTCGCATCAAGGAATTTCATGAAAGAGATCATGAAACACGAACCAACATAGAAATGCATGTGTATTATGTAACCCCTATTAACATGCAAGAACCAGCATGATACCTTTAATCAAAGCTAACAAATGCACATATGTGTACATAAAAACGGGTGAATGTGAAGTAAACAGTACTGCAAATGAAACTATTTCCAACAAAAAACAAAAAAGTAAGTGATGACAGATTACTTGATATGTCTGGAAACAAGAACTATGTTAGTCTAGACCTGTAAAACTACCTAATCAATAAATAAATTTGTTTTTGTTCTGAAAATTGACAATTTCTTAGACACAAACACATAAAAATGTACAGTAAACATAATATCAAAGTTCAACCAACGAACAAGGGTCACAAAGGTCATTTGACCAAATATCTAGTATAATTTAGTCTTTCCTAGCAAGCTTTTGTTCATTTGCATGTAATTGATACTGGCGACAGAAGGATAAGCCACCATACCCTATACACTCCATTGTATGTTAGGCATAATTAAGATCTTAATTATGTTGAACAAACCCTCTATCAATTAATTGTTGAAAACGTGCAGCAAAACTATGTCCAAAAATCACCGTGTTGTGTGGACACGCCATTTGCATTTCCAACAGAATATAAACGTGCTGAATTTTTTTTATCACTGATCAAAAGGCCATACATCCGTAGTTGCACGACAAATGATTATACAAAGAACAAATATAGTCAGCTGCTTGAAGAAATAGTCGCTAAAAACCAATAACTCATTTTTTTTTTTGCAAAAGTGAACCGCTTTGTTCGATTTTTCTAGATTTTCGAGATGATATAATTCGTAACTTGGTACCGTTCCTTACCGTAAGGACTGTGTCCTCTATGTCGTAGAGTGCATCGGGGCACCCCAAACTCGATTGTTAAAGCCTACGATGCAGGCT
Organism: Saxidomus purpurata; assembly: GCA_022818135.1. Classification (NCBI taxonomy): domain Eukaryota; kingdom Metazoa; phylum Mollusca; class Bivalvia; order Venerida; family Veneridae; genus Saxidomus; species Saxidomus purpurata. The sequence continues at coordinate 12,178,742 of JAFMSR010000010.1, forward strand.
GCGTTCAGTAGATGTAGAAAACTACGATAGCAGATTCAACAGATAAGCCTACGATAAAAGGCTGCAAGCAGTGTATGCAGGAGTGTACGATAGCAGATTCGATTGTTGTAGCCAACGATGGCAGACTTAGGGCAGTAGATGCAGGAGTGTACGAATGCAGACTCGATTATTATAGCCAACGATGGCAGGCTGCGGGCAGTGGATGCAGGAGTGTACGATGGCAGACTCGATTGTCATAGCCTACAATTGCAGGCTGCGGGCAGGGGACACAAGAGTCTACAATGCAGGAGTGTACGAATGCATCCTCTATTACTATAGCCAACGATGGCAGGCTGCGGGCAGTGGATGCAGGAGTGTACGATGGCAGACTCGATTGTCATAGCCTACAATGGCAGACAGACAGCTTACTGTCCTGTTTAATGAAATCAGCATATACTACTTACAAACTATTACAACAACTAGAAATGGACAGTGGTGCTAAACAAAGAGACTGGTATCATATAACTGTTTACTAATAATGAATTCTTCTTCAGAGATTGTTTCTGTCGACATTTGAATACCTTCTTTAGTGTGAAAGTGTTATTGGTATAGATCTGACCAACTTAATGGTAACAGTCATAGGACCAAAAGTACAGATACCCAAACAAAATGACCATGCAAACATATTGTTGTAACAGCTATTTATGAAAGTTTCAAGTTCTGTTATTTTTTTAATAGAAAATTGCAAATTGTATATATTGAAGGAATGATTCAATGTAAGCTAGAGTCCGGTGTTTTAAAACAAAAATAATATCAAACAGGGAATGCCACGTACCAAAAACGCAGCCTCCCCAAACGAACCCCCCACCACCCAGAAGCGCACACCACCAACACACACACCCATATTAAAATCCTATTTCACAATTCCATTATATTGATGTTTTGGTTTTTTTAAATGTAGATATTAATGCCTGAGAGATTTATCAACATCATTCAGCAATCTAAATTCTTAAAAATAATTTCTTTATTGAACTGAAAAAAATATTAAGATGAGGGGAAAATATATTTGTGTCTATCAAGTAGTTGTCAACGCCATATCTGTCTTAATAATTAATCAGCAAAAACCACCCGACTGTGACTACTTTTAATCAATTCATAGATCAGCTTTAGAATATTGCAGTTTATTCGTTATAGTATCACGATGTGGTCGATAAGTATAATACACATTGCCTTTCTTTCTGTTTGAGTTTGATTCCATCTGGAGCGAGTCGCGAGAGCGATTAATATATTTAAGTTCTATGAACTTGTTTCGCAATCGAGAGTAAACAAATTAGTATAATTTTTTATATAAAAGCAATATTATAAAAATATATCAAGTTGGTAAAGTTGGTAAAGTAATATATCTCTCAATATTTAATGTTTTATTAATTTCCTATATATTAATAACTACAGACACAGCAAACCAATCCTGTTTCTGGATCACATTACTATACTAATAAACCTTTTATTTTATGCCATTGGACACTTGTCTGTGCAAATAAACTGAACTTAAATGACACTTTAAGCATGAAATTGAAGTCTGGAGTCATTCTATTGACCTCATGGTATAAACAAGTCAACGCAATCAACGTTATTAATCATATGGGTATGCATGAATCTTCTTTGGGCTAATTGAAAGCACTCTTACAAATAACAAAGCACGTTGCGGATTGCACGTACATGTTTATACAATACGGATGTGTTTCTGTCAGACAGTGTTTTATGATTGAATAAAGGCTTTATGTTTGACGGACTGTTTATAGGTATATAATAAAGAGAGGTTTTGCTTTAACTACAATCACATATTAAGACATCAAAGTATTACCATCTGATATGATAAAAACCAAACAATTCTGTACCAAAGGGTCACTTCCATTGTTAAGCGGTCTCGATAACAATGCCATATTCAATAATAAAACCACTTTTATGTAGTTTTAAATATGGTCTTAACACAGGAACCGTGCTTACTCGTTTTGTACAACGGCCATATCAATATGTTGATTGGAAAGCTGAGATGGCCTTCTTAGCATTGCACTGTGTCCAATACATTTCTTTGAGCTTGACAAAGAGGTTGATGTAAGAAAAATACTGCCGTGCCAAATTTGATACAATGAATACAAAACTACATATTACAACATGTTTTAAAATACAAAAGCATATGTTTAAGCTAAAATCGGTATGTTTATGATCATAGAAAAGAAGTGTCCTTTTTTAGTTTATGAACTTATAGTGCACAGTACAATGTATGTATAACCGAACAATGTGTTTGAGTATATTCGTTGTAGACAGAAAATCTAAACTTCTGAAAGTGAATTTTTTTTAGGCATTCTTCATTCGTATAAATCTGACTTAAACCTGTAACCACGCGAACTGTTAATTAATGGCAGTGTCATAAGTTGTTTTTCATATTTGATTAAATTCAATGTATTCAACTTCCAGCAAATCGACTCCTTTCACAGCAGTTTAAACAGACTCCACAACAATGACATACAGATAGTGACAACGGCAGTTGTAGCCAACAACAGTAACATTAAATATGCACTCGAGAGATTCAAGGTCAGTATCAAATTAGTAAAGAAATGACGATTGAGATGTTAATGACTCATTAAGTGAGAGAAATTTCATATAAATCTTTTTGGAAATCCTTTTAATATTCAAATTTGTACCCGGTAAATATCGACTTTGGTACTCTTAATGTTACCCTTTGTTTGTTCGACGTAGTCGTATACTTTTGATTTGAACTTCCGTTGGTATGGACGCGTTGCTAACCAACTTCGTTATAATGTGACCAATCAGAATCTGCAAATTATTGGCTAGCGTTTCGGTACCGGAATAAGCAGTGTACTGCCCGGGAGCCTTCTGAAACACAAAATGTGTATATTTTTTTATATTATAGTTATTTATAATAAATCATGTTGCAAAAAAAGAAAAAACAGAACACGTTATGTCAAGGTTTCTGGACAGTACGAAGATCAACTTTTGTATTCAACGAGGTGTTGTCCGGGGCCGGACATCTAGCGTCATTGATTATTGGCTAGCGTTTCGGTACCGGAATAAGCAGTGTACTGCCCGGGAGCCTTCTGAAACACAAAATGTGTTTATTACGTCTACGTCGACCATCTTTTTTTTTAAAGATATTACTTGTTTTGACTATATTCAGAAACGCTCCTCGACTCAACTTAGAATTAGGAAGGGTCCGTAAGATAGATATGATTGGCACGTGAAATAAATAAACCAAATCTAATTACCTACAATAATCAGTTGACCAATATACGGCAAGAAGTAATGGACCCTTTCTTGGTGGAGGTCGAGTTGAGGAACATTTTTTAATATAGCCATTTAACTTTGCTTAAGACTGACTTCAATGTCTTAAAGTGCGGTCTCCAAACTCCAGAAAACATTAGTCAACGTTTTCCAAATTATGATGTAGTTTCAGATTTTGACCCGGATACAAAGTAACATAGAGAACAAATTACATATATACACTAAAATGTCTAAATAAGGACCCGAGGAATCAACATGAAAGATTTTAATGTTTTATTTAATGTTGTAAAATATTAGAAATATCCTACGAAATTAACAGTTTTATGCTAGGAAGAAAATTTCTTGTTTTCAGGATAACAATGTGAGAATTATACATGCCGCTTTTACAAGCAATGAAGCCCCGTTTGTCTTCTGTGAGGTATAATATTTATTGTGTTATTTTATCACGATATTTACCAACGTAACTGTTTTTCTCGTATAAGTTGAAAAACTTTATAGGAACAAATTTTGCCATGTTTACAAGGACATTGATTTGTCGCTAAATAATATTCTGCTCATTCCTAAATATTTTAGGCATTTAAGCAGGGAATGTATGGCGATAGCTATGTTTGGATACTTTCTGGTACAAACATATACAAGGATTGGACACCAAAAGCGAATAAGACAGATTGCACCGAAGACGAACTTGTTAAAGCCAGTGACAGTTACTTAACGCTAAACTACCATACAGTCAGTCCATCAAATGCATCAACAGTGAATGGACAGGTAAATTTGAAAGACTTAAAATCGAAGCTACATGTGGGTCGCTTAGTAACCGAGCTAGGTCAACACCAAACTGCTCTAATCGTATCGCGTACATTTATTAGCACCAGTATTACAACCATAACTGCAGACACTGAAGATCCTGCTTGCAGTGTCTGACAACTTTGGTACGGGACCACGATATTTAAAGGGGCACGCCCTACAACTAGAAGATTATATTCTCCAAACAGAAATAATGTGTTCAATGACTGAAAAATGACATATAAATACTATTCTAAAGAACAACTTATATTTAAAAAATCCTTCATTTTACCACAAATAATCACCACAGAGGCCTTCTGCAATAGATCGTTATCCATCCATTAATTGTACAACAGCAACTTTACATATAGTATTGAATGTTTTACGGTACTGCAACACATTTATAATGTTGGTTTTATCGTTAGTGACTGGAATATATCGCTTAAACTTTTAGGTTTAGTTATAATACTTGCAAATATTCTATTATGTATGATTTGAAGTAATTTAATTTTACATCAGTTGTAGGGAGTGTCTTTTTAAATCCTTAAGTTAAACGACAGAAGCAAAACTATTCAATATATTTTCTGAGTTGATTTTGAAGCCTCAATATGCGTTACTGGAGCTACAGACAAAGGAGCATCACCATCACCTAGTGGACTACTTTTCAACTGCTACGCAGTAAAGGGGAAGTACAGTGCCCAAGAACCATTACTCTATCTTGCCTATTTTTTTAATTACTCCCCTTTGTTACATTTTCTTGATTTTTTTTGTCCGGAGAATAACTCCAAAAGTGCTGAAGAGAATTACTTGAAATGTAATACAGTGATAGCGCACAATATGGGGAAGCGCAGTGTCCAAGAACCATAACTCTACCTTGTCTAATTATACCCCGCCAAATACTAATACTTTATTTAATTAGAAACTATACCATATCCATTCCTCTCACCTCAAATTTCTTCGTCATAGAGCACTTGGCGTGGGAATGGCCATGTGTAACAGTGCTCTTGTTTATTTATCATTTTACGTTCATTGAACACACATTCTATGTTTCGAGAATATAATCTGCTAGATGTAGGGTATGTCCATTAAAAACAACCCCTTTACCTAATTTCGTATTATTTAAATACCGTTATGATTGTCAAACTTAACGTAGAATATTAAACCAAAGTTATATCTGGATCAATTAATTTCTTTACACTAAGAGACAAACGACATGATTCCTTGAAGATATGAAAGTTGCGTGATATGTCGCAAACTTCCAATCCCTCTTTGATATAACACCACCGGAAATTGATTCTAAGATTAGTGAAGGTAGTTCAGAGAATAGGTCAGAGATGTGAGCTAACATAATTACACCATTATGATGATAAAGCTTGCTATCAAATAGTTATATATTCATTAAGACATATTCAAACATTTTTTTAACAAATGAGATAAGCTTGTCTGCCAATATTCCATTTTAAAACAATTCTGATAACAGATTGAAGCAATTTGATTGTTTCGTTAAATACACTTCTATACTATCAAGCCGTGTTAGAATTTTTCGATCCATCTTCATATATATCGCATACATAATTATGTGTACATGAAAGTTAGACAGTATAAAAAAGCATGTGCAATAGTACATTATAACAATAAACACAAGATTTAAGACATCAAACGTTTACAAGTGTCACGTGTAGGTTAGTTCAATAGATTCACGGCTAAACACTTAAACACCTTTTATATGTTTCTGTACAGGTTATGCGTTCATAAGAGTTTATAAACAAATAACTCTCGTACCGTTTCAGAGAGCGCAAGATATTTTAGATGATCTAGAAGACCAGGCGAAAGGAGAAAATATATCACTCACTAAATTCGCCGGCTGGATTTACGATATGATCTGGGCACTCTCTCTAGGTAAATTAAGTAGAAAGTGGTCTATATTTTTCATTAAAATATGTTTCAGATGTTGGATTTATAACAAGCCCTTTCAAAAGGCACAAATAGTGCTCTTTGTCCTCTAATATGTCTAAAACGACTAGTTTACTGTGTCGGTGTGGTACCTGGGGGTATTTATCACCTTCTGCGATAGCTCTAGTTTATTTACGACTTACTTTGTATTGAGTAACATGCATGCTATTAAGCATGCAATAAAGCATGCAATACACCAACTTGGAGTCAAATCTATTTTCAATAAACATAATGCAGATAATACAGAACAAGTAATTATCATATAATTTACAGGACCATTGGATTACTTAAAGGTCTTTGGAATTTGACTTTCCCCTAAAAATATCACAGTTCCTGAAGTTGGAGAAAAAGTCAAACTATTAAAATTGTGTGAGGATTTGCTCATTCAAAGCTGACTTGAAGACTTGTAATTGTAAAGATGTGATTAATCACATGTGTTTAACAGGTTAAGATAAAGGTGGCAATTCTTATATTTACACATGAAATATTGCGGTTCAAAATACAGATTCAGCCTATGAAACAGCCCAAATAAAATTTTCGTCTTTTTATGCTATGATATAAAAGAAAATCAAAGAGATGGAGATAATTTCAAAGAGAATAAAGAGCTAGTATCGACTTAAGGATAAGAACGAAAGTTTACAACCTGTGGTAAATCAGGTTCAGACAACTTAACTATCTTGAAACACATATAATATATTTTATGAAATAGCTTTAGTTTATTGGCTTTAATTTTCATTACAGTACTGTATCTACCCAACGCACATTTTTGTAAACAAATAGGAAGAGATATCATAGAATTGAAAGAAAGGGCCAATAACAAAAATCAGGGCCAGTATCACTTATTGGACCAGTCAATTAAAAGAGTGCTGACGAATGATTAGGTGTTGAGAAATCCTAGCATTCCGATTGGCTGATACATTTAGATGTTTAGTTTCTCGAAAACAAAAAAAGCCGCCATCTAGAAATCTGTTGAAATCAGCCTTGAAGATTGAATGGCAAAATGAAATGTCAACTTTTAATCAATTTCTGCACGAAAACCCATTAAGAAAGATAGAAAATGCTCCAACTAAGAAATTGAATAGCCAGATCAATATGTTAATTTCAAAAACGAATATTTTACAGGTATGTTTATTTTCAGACCTGCATGTTACTGTCTGTTTCTGACGTGTTACTGACAATGAAAATGATAGTCTATATAGAATGAATCATTTTAGTTTGATTAGTTATTTAATAAAATTGTCATTAAATGAGTGATTGGATATTGACCCTGTTATTTGTCCTCTGGCATTCGTATTTTTCTCGCCCTACGGACTCGGGCCAACACGAATACCAGAGGACAAGTAACAGGACCAATATTAAATCACACATGTAATAACATATAATAACACGTTGTTGAGATAAGTCACGGTGAATTTCGCTATACTACTTTTGTGTTTGTAACAAAACATTTGGCACTTTCTTGAATATGATATTCCATTCAACTAAAACATATTTAACGGTCAGAACAAATATATATTGACTGTTTTGTCAATCAATTGCTTTAATATTTGACTGTTTATCACTGAAGTTTCGATCTATTAATGCTTACCCGATAATTTTCTGGATTTCAAAAAAACGCCAAGTAAGTATGTGTCCTTCCTAATAATTTGCACGTGCATAACAGAACTAAGTAACGTTGATACATGTGTATAATAAGTAATTTAATAAAACAGGGAATTCGTCCAACATATATATAAAGATCGATAATAACAGGTGTAATGTCTGATATAAGATGACATGTTTCATAACTCGTCCTGTAGAAACGAATACAATCGTGCCGTCCATGTTGAAACTGGCACAAACAAGGACAAGCGCCCATTCAAAAAAACTTTTTCCGTGTATTCATGTATTAGGTGATGACGAAGACGACTCTCCATAAAAAGCTTCTCCAGTTTCATATAATACAGCAACTCCTAGGAAAGTAATGGCTACGTAGAACTTACATCCATTGTCGAGTTTAGGGTCTCTGTTAATTATGCTAAAAACCATATGTGATAAGTACGCATACGCTATTTTTCAAGAATTCCATAGCGATTTGAATAGACATAAAGAACGCTTATTGCAATGAATAATTCATGTATATCAAATTTGAATATGAGGAAGAAGTCACGTTAGTAAATGATTTGATCGCTGTCTGGTCTTCGATCACTTTTTCTCGCCATATAAATTTATAATAGGCATATGCCTCAACTGCCGCTCCTGTTTTACTAAGTAAAAGTTGTGCTGATTGTTGAACACAGGTGTTGTGCGTGAGTTCAGAATTTGAATCGTTAATGCCATTACCATTAAACCGAAGTCTTTCACATATGTATCTTATTTTTACCAACAGGAATAGAATTAATCTAGAATTCTTCAAAAGTTGAAGACATCTCTTTGTTTAAAATATCTAACGATATCCTTTGGAATGCCATTTTATGGCGCTCAAAGTTCGAAGTTACTATGTGTGTTGTCATCATTCTTACTTATTAATCTGAAAACATTCAGTCGATAATTATATGTAACTACAATAACATTACCATAGACGGCCAATAACCTGCCATCATATGTACTTGCTAATCTCTTGGAAATCCCCTCACCGTACACCCTAACCATTACAGCATGGCCTAATAATTATTTGGCGATCTTTCTGATATAAATACTTCAATTTACTTTACAAAAATTCCGCATGTGGACAAATTTAGCCGTTATAGATTGTAACAGTATTCAATGGCGACTTAATAGTGGCATTGCTGTACGTAATCTAACTTCTCCAGCTTGTGCTGCTTCGCAAGGAATAAAAGAAATGCATCAGCACTGACGCTTACATCGTCTCTTTCAACAATCTTTACAATTCCAACAATTTTTCCCTCGACACGATTTTTTTTATTTGTGAAGCTTCAATAATGACGTTACTGGCTTGACAATAACTGTATAATAAAGTTGTCACATACAAGATAAAAACATACTTGTATAAATTCCTTACACAGCGGAACAACGCATGACAGTAAATATGTATTAAATCTGATATTATAACAGAAATCGAATAGCTTGATGTGCCTCCAATTACGTTACCTAATACAGTTTACAAGATTGGATCAGGCTTTATTGCAAACATAATTAAAAAATATTTAGACAAATTGGTAAATAAGTGACCAAACAGGATTTGTTAGAAAAACTACAAGACTTATTTACGATTTAGTGCAATATACTGCAGAAAACAATATTCCTGCTCTGCTATTTTTGAAAGACTTCGAACAGGCCTTCCACTCAATGTATTGGTCTAAAAAGACGGTCTGATATGTTCGATAAAGATGGCATTACTGCTATTTGTCAGTGTGGTTTTCTTTTATCGAACTTTTTCCGTTCCCGGCGTCTGTCGTCAGGGTAGTCCTTTGGGTAGTGACATCTTTATCTTATGTGCTGAAATACTGTCCTAAAAAGATATGATGATAAAAATAAAGGTTTTAAAGTAAATGCCTCAGAACATAAACTGTCTCAATTTTCTGCTGATACAACAATACCTTACCTAGATGGTTCGACTTATTCTTTAGATGAAAAACTAGAACCCTTATCTACATTCTTCACTGCTTTTTCAAGCATTAAAGTTACTTTTGATACTAGTAAGACAAAGGTTGTCTGAATAGGAAAAGAAAAATATAGTTCAAATAATATTAAAACTGAATGGAAACTTACATGGAATAAATATTGTTTTGAAATGCTTGGTATCGAATTTCACGTAGATCTGACCAAAAGAATTGACTAATAGAAAAGAAGAATCAATACACCGATAGGTAGGATCGTCGGCTATGTAGAAGTTAAGTAAAGAAAGTTATTTTAACGAAATGTATTTCAGAAGGTGGACTTTGCATTGTTGATATTTGTTCCTTTATATCAGCTTTTAAAAAAGATGGATCAGACGTAATTTGAACGTAATTAAATTGAATAACATAAATTAATGTGTTCTTTATCCACAAACAACAGTAAGGTATATTACAAACATATCTTTAAAAGACAAAAGGGTCGTGATGCCGCCAAATTGTGTAGGTCAAGGTCATATTTGACAGAGTTATGCCCCTTTTTGTATTTAGATTTTGTCATGAAAACTTAACGTTGGCTGTTACTTTGCCATTTCTTTAAATTTCTTCATCAAACTTTCAAATTGCATTGCTTATGAGAAAAGGGTCGTAATGCCGCCACATTTTGTAGGTCAATGTCATAATTGACAGAGTTATGCCCATTTTCTAACAAAGCATAAGCGGGCGACATAAGTGTTCTACTGAACACCCATCTAGTTAACAATCAGTACAACACTTACAGATTAACTGCTTTGACCGTAAATTTACTAGAACATTTTGAAAAGAAATGGGACTAACAAAACAATATATATCTTAAACAGTAACATTTTTCTTCTTCAATTATATGATCGTAGTGAATGTGTGTTCATTCAAATTTGACATGATTCACATGAAACAAAACTGTTAACATTACTACTTTCCTTACGGAACATTAAACGACGCTATTTTTATATTGTTAGAACTGTGCTACGTCTTGTATTTCTCTGAAGTAATATCTTCAACTAATATTGATGATATTTAAGGCAGTCTCTAATAAACAGAAATATTTCGTTATGAAATATTCTTAAAGGAAATTGCGTTTATTAAAGCGGCCGTTGACAATTTAGAAAAACCGAAGACATGTTAAATTTGTTTGAGATAATAATCAGTATATACTCCAAGTTAATAAAACGACTTAGTATTTCTAGAAATCTTGAAATGTTTTAATGTTTTCTCGTTTGACAATGTTCGTTTGGATAAATGTGTCAATTAAACTGCCCCAGCCTTTTAACTTTATTGTGTAATACAGTAATATGTATTTCCCTAATATCTCAAATCCTATCAGAGAGAGACTTTTGTAATATAACACTCATGACCATCAGATATCTTCTATTTTAATTTATGATTGAAATATTTTAATTGGTTATAAAAGTGTCTTTTTAAATTCATGGTTCCAGTCTGTAGTCATTGTACAATGTATAGGAGATTGAATGAAACCAGTTAGTATTTATTACAGCGTTTACGAACAGCTTAAATGTATTTTTATGGACTTACACTTTCTGTGCAAAAAACCTGAAAAAGATAGATTATGTATTTGACAAGCAAATAATTCGGCCATTTATTCCACCTTATTTCTACCATTTATTCCCCCTTATTTCAACAGTTGTTTTGAAATATCCAAAAGATTTGCAACCAAAGCATACATATTATAGTTTAATATCCATGAACCTTCCTAAAACTAAAAAGAAAACAGAATCAAGAAGATAAATAGAAGAAGATATTTCACTAAAAATACCAATATACAATGATTCCAATACAGAATATTTCACAAAATATTAAGAAGAAATGAACTTTTATTCAAAACAAATTAGATAGTTTATCAAAACTGTACATTTTGTAAAACTTGAAGCGAAAGTAAAGAGCATCTGTTTTGGAACTGTCCGGCTGTCACGATTTTCATTCAAGATCTGTATTCAAATCATCTAAAGAAAATTGACATGAAAGAAATATTTTTAGGTTCATACATTTAGTCTATTTTAATCTGCAGATACTCCTTTAACTATTGTATAATAAATGATAAAAAGCTGTCAGTTTCAGTTCCCAAACACTTTATAAACTATCAGTACAACACTCACAGATAAACAGCTCTGACCTTAAATTTATTAGAACATTTTGAGAAGAAATGGGACTAACACAACAATATATTCTAAACAGTAACATTTTTCTTCTTCAATTATATGATCGTACTGATTGTGTGTTCATTCAAATTTGACATGATTCACATGAAACAAAACTGTTTTTTTCTAAAACAGTCCTATTTTCCTTACAAAACATTATACGACGCTATTTTGATACTGTTAGAACTGTACAAATAGCTAGCAAGATATCTAGTTTTATGCATATATTTAGTGAAAGTTTGTGTGACTTTTCCCCTTTTCCTGACTTCTCTAGCAAGATATCTAGTTTTATGCATATATTTAGTGAAAGTTTGTGTGAGTATGTCTTTTCCCCTTTTCCTGACTTCTCTTGACACTCGATTCAGGTATCTTACGGTATATTATTTAATCAATGTATTTAATGAATTTGCTTTATTAAATTGTACATTGTATATGCAATGTATTTACATGTATATTTGTGTATCGAGAAATCAATTAACGTTTCCATTACACAGAAAGTATAATATTAAAGTGCAGCCAGTCTATTTTATTGACTGCTACACGATTTTTTAATTCGCTATCTTTTACCACCACGCATACTTTCACGTACGATTATATGTATCCAAGACACCTACAGGTTTATGATGTAAAGCGTTATACATTGACAAAAAAACTGCGTGTTTACGTCTTGGATTTCTCTGAAGTAATATCTTAACTGATATAGATGATGTTTAAGGCTGTCTCTAATAACGAAAAATTTAGTGATGAAATATTCTAAAGGGAAATGAATTGTAAAGTTATCCAGTTATGACTATCAAAGCGGTCGTTGACATTTTAGAAAACCAAAGACGTGTTTAATTGGTCTGAGATGATAATCAGTACATTATCTAAGTTAAGAAAGCGTATTATGCTTTCAAAATTTTTTGAAATATTATAAAATGTTTTCTTGTTTGAATAGGTTCGTCTGGATAAATGTGTTAATTAAACTGCCCCAACGTATTAATTTTATTGTATATTACAATAGTTTTTAAAAATGTATTTCCTAAATATCACAAATCCTGTCAAGTCGAGACCTTTAAAACACACCATTCCTGACCACCACATTTGACATTAAATGATGATGTTGGTGACTGGCCGTATCGTGCAGACGTCCTTACAAAACCAAACTATATATGAATTGTGGTACGACTATCGCAAATGACCATTTGTCGAAAGTGTTTTTTATTTTTCTAAATGGACAGAGGAAGTAAACATCATTCAAAATTGACAGTTTCTACATAGTTTTCTACCACGCACCCTTGTCGCAATTTGATAACATATTCCCACGATTATGAATATTTCTGGTGGCAAATTGATTAGTATGTCTTATTAAGAGCCATATAGTTTAGTGTTTCGTGAAGGCGAACTTATTTTCAATTCTAAGTATAGTTAAGCAAGAAATGATTTCATTTAAAACTAAATTAAAATATTTTATCCAGATCACCAAGTTCACAGACGTTACATTGGTTCACACATATAAAAGCAGCCTCCATGAATCTTAATTGCAAAAGCATAAATAACAGTATATTTGCAAAACCTTTTACCTTGCATTAATGTTTAAGCTATACTTTCCGGTCAGCTGCTATTTAGAATATATTACAGTACTGTTAAACATTCAATATTCTATGTAAATTTGTTGTTTCACAATTAATGGAATAACGATTTATTAAAGACGGTCTCTATGCTGATTATCTGTTTTAAAATAAGGTAATTTTTAAAATATGCTGTAAACAAATTGTTTTTATTTACCATTTTATGGTCACTGAACACACTTTTAGCGTTTAGAGAATATAATCTGCTAGATGTAGGTATTTCTCATTTAAGGTCGTTTTCTTTATTTATTGTTCATTTTTCTTCCAGGCAATCATTACCATACATTTTTGAAGTTTTAAATGTGAATATAATGCAAAATATGAATTATGTAGTCGTATACCTTTTTCCTGACACATAGAGACCTAACATGATCATATCAAAACTAATTTGCATTTTCTAGGCCTAAAATTGTTATGTTTGTTGCGAGTATTTAACGAGTCGTTTTTGAAAAATAGAGAGTAAAATGTTGTATCTAGTATTTTACACCTTTTCGTGAAAGGAAAGATCAAACATTTTGTCTCTAAACTCTACATGATAGCCGTCATCGTCGAAAGATGTTTACTTAAGCGACACTGTACGATTTCGATATTATAGCTAACATTTGCAAAACACGTATTCTAGGTCTGAACAACAGTCTGAAGTACCTCGATGAATCCGGTCTCAGAGCGTTTAATAACAGTAAAGAATACCTTGATGCTACAGTTGCAGGGATGAAGGAGGTAGACTTTACTGGGATGTCAGTAAGTACATATCAAAATGACAGTGCGTTTTTTATGAGATCAAATTTAATGGTTTTCGTTCATTATACATTCATATTTTGATGTATGTATGTGGGTGTGGTAGCCATATATTTCAAGGTATTAGGGATGTATAAATCTGATAAGCACTACTTGAGGATAAAGTTTCAGTGTCAGTTTGAAAATGGAGACGTAATACAGATTCAGTTTGAAAAATAGGTCAAGTGATACAATTTTCTTTTGTGTACCTAACTTCTATGTCGGTCTTGTACAAGTGTATGCTGACGAACAAAATAAAATAAATTACAAAAGTATTAAAATAGATTTTTGCATAAGATATTTGCCACAGCAAAACATTTTAGACCTATCTTTATACCTTAGAATTGAATACTGCTGACTTACACATGTCGACCTAGTGTATGGTTTAATAGAACATGTACGGTTATAAGTAATTTATAAACTTTATTTTTCTGTTAAAAACGTGTGATTTGTTAAATTTGCCATGTTTATCTTTTAATGCATACATATTTTTGTTATGAAGGGTCGAGTAAATTTCGCTGGTACTCGGTTCCGGAAAGGAGAGTCCTTTGTGCAGATAAACAAAGGTAAGTTGCAATAAGCAAATGCCATTGACTTGAAGTTTAACGATAAAATGTTTAGACAATTTTTATGAAATTAATACCAGTGGGTCCAACCATTGAACATTGTTAATATCAATTAATGTGCATGTTGTTTTACAAGACCAAACATGCAATAATTATATGGTTGTCTTTTCTTATGATAGACATATTGCAACAGTACAAATTCGGCAATGTTGCTAGCTAATTATTTCGAGCATCTTCAGTTAATTTTGGCGAATCAAAGTCTAGCCTTGGTTAGAGGCTACATTAAACTGAATAAATAAAAATATA
Source organism: Saxidomus purpurata (assembly GCA_022818135.1). NCBI lineage: Eukaryota > Metazoa > Mollusca > Bivalvia > Venerida > Veneridae > Saxidomus > Saxidomus purpurata. The sequence goes on from JAFMSR010000010.1 coordinate 12,193,768, forward strand.
ATTTGGAACTGAGATAACAGTATTTCTAGAATATGTTTTGCTGAACTGCCGCAAGACCCTGAAGCTGGTTCCCAGAGATTCGTTTGACAAATTGTTTTGCAACTTCAGCTGGAGGTAATACAAGAAGAACCGTGGCTTATTATGAACATGACAATGGAACATATAAATTTAATCTTGTAGAAGATCCGTGGCCTGGTGAGTACATTGTGAAGACATACTTTTTAAAAACATGTGTAGGTGATGTGACTGTATACAAAGATATACAAGAGCGCGCCACGCTCTTTCTGTAATTTAAGTTCCTATAGGTTTAAAATTTCTTATTTAATTCTTGTTTAATGGTATTATATCTGGTGATATTTATACATATTTCAGCGGGAGATAGTCCTGTTTCGGCTTTACCTTGCTAGTGCAGATTCTGTAGCTTTATTTTTATGGTGACTGAAACTGACTTTACGCTATCAATGTGTACGTACTATATGGATAGCAACATTTTGACTTAAAATTATTTTAACGGTAATTTTTCACTTACAATTGCACACTTTTGAGTCACACATTAACAGGGTACCACTACTATCATTGTGATATTGTCACATTTCAGATGGCTGGCCCACTGACCGCTTCATGAAGCAGTATAATTTAGCTCCTACAAGCAGTGTGGCCTTTGGTCTTATAATAACTATTTTAGTCGGAGGACTTCTACTTGCATTGGGTTTTGCAGGTTTCAATAGTTACTATCGAAAGCAAAGGCAAGATATTATATTCAAGTGTTATTACAGATGAGTTTAAAAAGAAAGAGTTAAAACGTAATCTTTTTTTTTCTTGTTTGTTCCATTATTATCTTATCTGTTACTGTTATATTATGTTAAATTTAGTTATCTTCGTTTTAACATAATTATGCCATCAGTTTTTGTTGTGCCAATCATTTAAACTGCTATTAAAGAATTGCGCATATTATTTGAGCTATTGTGAAATATGTCTTGAGCTTTGTCAGAGATTGGTTTATGTCATATGGTTTTGATACCACTTGACACGAGATACACATGCCTGCCTGTATAGGATACAAATGTACATCATAGTTACCTAATCTGCTTTTAAGATAAACGAACGCTTCATTGGAACACATAGTTATCATATTTAGAAAATGTAGTTATGGCGCGAATTGAATATTAATTCTCATTTTCGTCCATTATCTTTAAAAGGAAAGCCTTATGCCGCAGATAACAGTGCTAGAAAAGTGTTGAAGCAATTTTGCTGTTAGTTCAGAGAGACTAACCTTTAAGTATTACTTTATGAAAAATACATGCAATATTGCTATAATTATCATAATGTATTTTTATAATAATAGTTGAAGTGTAATCCTCTATATCTATATATTAGTAAACGTAAAGGCACACATGTTCAGAAATACGTTTTAAATTGCGTTATTCTGTGCCGTACACCTACACACACTGATAAAGAAATCACGATTTACTGGGTTTAATTAATTAGAATAGTCAGTGTTCATCCTTTCGGAATTAATAAGTATGCATCATATACATTAATATGATAATTAATTATAGATTTCTTTATCTAAAGCCCCCTTATCTCTTTAAATTCTAATATATAGAGGAAGGAATTTAGGGAATTATTAAGCACTGTTGGTGCATACCTTTCTGTCATATTTGGTGCTTTCGTTAATTAGTTTTTGCAATATTATAGGACAAATACTTCGCTGAATATACTGTAGAACATGTACTTTTGATTTAAAAAGCAACGTTAGTAATGTTTTCCGTACAAATCACAGTCAAATTCGCCGGTACAAATTATATCGTGATGATATAAGAGCTTGTAGTAATTTTACACCCAAAGTGTACAATGGACTTTAACACAAAGATGGACAATGTAGAGATATTTTGATCACGTTTTATACATAATTATCATAACCACATGCTGTCGATTATGCGGGTGACCATACGTGTTTATCTTCGCACCAGGCCTATAACAGGTGTGTTCTTGTGTCTTTCTAAATTTAATTCGGTGTATCTAAATAATAAATCTTCATACTGTATAATATTGCAATGAAACAGTTCAATTCCTTGTTATTTGCAGATCTATAAAAATGTCGAGTCCAGTAATGAACAACATTATTATAATTGGCTGTGTTGTACTGTATGTAGAGGTGTTCGTGGCATCACTCCACTATCACCGTGTTGTGGAAACTGGCACATGCATGGTAACGATAAATTACATAAAAAAGGATATCTTTTTAATGTGCGTAATCGCATCTATCATGAATATAATCATGTGACAACAATGTTTTTGTATATCTTATCTATTATCAAACACATAAAGTCTTCCTTGTAATTTAAGTTACCAACTTTAAACAAAGCAATATGTGCAACTGCACACATATTTTTTTGATTTACATTTATTCCACGTATTATAATACCGCAGATAAATTTGATAGATACTGATTGGTCAAGAGCCCCTGTATATGAGCCCGTATACACCGTGAGCAATCCCGTATATACCGTCTCCCATTCGGAGCCTCATCGGTTTTGCCGTTTGTGATTGGCTAGAGAAGAATTGTAAACTTTGTTTACATTCAAAACAAAATGGCCGCCGTGCCACCGATTCAAATTTTTCAGCGATGTTTGTAAGCACTGTACACGTCGTTTGGAAAAAATAATACAAATTCATAGACATTAAAACTTACATTGATGCTATTTGTATATTAGTTTCTCCCCAGACAAAACGGGTTACGGACATAAGATTTCATTAAGATCAAGATCCTTTTTCATGAATCCCAGTAATGTTTTTTTGAAAATGAAAACATGGTCATTTGCACATATAAGTACTCTTCAAATTAATGATATTCCTTTCTCCGACTAACGGCTGCTGACAAGACATTCATGTACAAATTCAGCCTCTGGAATGACGAAATAAAATACCGCCAGATCAGAGGAAAATCTGAAAACAAATGTTCTTTTCTATCCTGTTTATGTACTAAAGCGTCCTATTGCAATTGTCTTTACTTAAATAAAGTGAAAAAAAACAAAAATAATATCAAACAGGGAAAGCCACGTACCAAAAACGCAGCCTCCCCAAAACGAGCCCCACAGCACCCAGAAGTGCACACCACCAACACACACACACACACAACACACACATACACACAATCATGTACACACACACACGTACACTACGTCCTACTTCAATAAAACGCTGTTTATCCTTATTTTGTGTCGCATCAATAAGCCGAAGTAATAAATTGAAAAGAAATCTGTGTTGAGCCAACTCCACACGCTTCGAAAAATGACTTCCAAAACATTACTGTCTCGGTGAAGTAGACTTGGACTGATGACGTCATAACTTCGAAATGGGACAAGTTTAACGTACATTATTTGTTATGTAACTGCAAATAATACAAAATTTCAACCTCTACTTTGCTTTCGTGTCGAAAACACCGTAAGTCACAGGATTATTTTTCTTTCAATTGAAATAGTGATAAAAAACTAAGATCGGCTGATTAAGAGAGCATTACGGAATCATACGAAGGTAAAAGTTACGGAGGCTCCCATGGGTATTGTCTTTTTGTCATTTAAAAATATAACAGCAATATTTACACAACAATTAAGCAATATTTCCACAACAATTAAGGTAGTTAAACATAACAGCAATATTTCCACAACAATTAAGGAAGTTTTCTTTTCTTTGAAATAAATCTGCGGTATTATAAGTTCGTTATATAGATAAGGTATACGCCTGACGGCTCGGGTTATATAAATTCAAACAGGCTATACGAGGCCGTTTACCCCTTCAAGAATCTATATAACTAATAGTATAACAACTGAAATTACCTGACCTTATTTATAAAACCATGCAACAATAATTGCTTTATTTTCTTTTTAGTTTTATCGAAGGCAATATTGTAAATAAGAATATGTAATTTGTTACATAACTTAATGTGTAATACCTTCGTAAAATAAAGAAATTATTATTAGTAGTATAATATATAGTAATATGTGTTCTCATTATCAAATAGTGACCATATATAGAAATGGAAGTGAGCACATGACACACAATATAAACAGCAATAAACCTTTTTGGTGCTCGGGAAAATATTTTATATACATAATACACGTGTAACACAAGCCTTTGTATTAAGAATGCATTTATTTCAGATATGCACATGGTTGTTGGCAACAGGCTTTACTACGATATTTGGCGCACTATTTTCTAAAACATACAGGGTATATGCGGTTTTTAGGGACGGTACATACAAGTCGAAAGTAAGTTGAAATTAAGGCATATATATATTAAATAAAATGAGCATAATACTGTATAAGATTAAAGTAAAAGCATGCTGTTAGTTAAAGAAACTTCAGTTTGAAATAACTTAGTCGATGTGCGGATAACCTAATTTGAAATAATAGTTTAGGGATAACTTAAAGAAACTAAACTTGTAAAATAGTTTAAACGCCATAATATAATTTCTGATTTGATATAGTTCAACGACCTAAACCACAGGAATTCCTGCACTTTTAAAGAAAACAGTTTCATACACATATTCCATCAACCCTACCGCAATCAGAATTCTGACAAAACATAACAAATGCCATTCAGTGCATATTCTTTACGTTTCATAGAATTTATTATGAAAGAAATTCAGTTGTTAAGATTTCATATGATGAAGTTAATGCGTTAGATGACAATCTAATTAAAACGTCATGATAAGCTATGAAGGATTGTAGTTAATCGCCGTGAAAGGTTTAACGTTCTACCTGCAGCGAGTTTATACCTTGTTGTATATTGCTGTATGTAGGTCACATTGTCTCTCTGGTTTAATGAAAACACTACAATAGCAACATGACGGTATTATAAACTGTTTAATCCAGCATAATTTGGCTTGAACATGGCTGATGCCATAATACTGATACATAGTAAGTCACCAAAATATTTGTGGGTTAGAGTAAATAAAGGTCACTTGGTCACGTGCCTTTCATACAATTCATTTGCACAAGCGCCACAACGTATTCAAAAATATTATAGAAGTTGCGTTTTAGAAAAAGATAAAAGATCGGTACTTTTCAACAGGACTACATTTTATGGCATTTATTGCTGGCTATACCGTTGTTTGCATTTAGGATTCTACCAAAAGAACTGCAACAGGGGATGATGTGTGTATACCTGCCTTTAAAGGTTGAAACGCTGAGCTGTTAATTCTCTAAAAGTTTTGCTTTTATTGAAAAAGTTGCTAGATAGATGTTTGTAATTTCCATATTGGACAATATGTTCTTTCTTTTGGTACACGTTGTAGAATAATATATGAAATGAAACTTTGAACACGTGCTTAAAGTCCGTTTATATGTAATTTTCACGATGTTTCCCTCCATATTTATTCAGATAAGATATTGTATTGAAAATTTCAATCAAACAATATCACGTCATTTTCTTGGAGCTGGATTAAAAAAGTTCTTGATTGCTGGCAAAGTGTCACTTTGTTAAGTTATCAATAATTCACCAGTTTAATGAAGTACAAAGACTTGCTCATTATTTTTCAGATGAGTCTTTTTTTAATTAACAACTCTAGACCTTGTGCAACTGACAAACTTCTTTCATAATTTATTCACTTCTTTTAATAAAATTCAATGCTCTTTATTTTTTTTTTCAGGTGATAAAAGATTACCATTTGATAGCAAAGGTCGGTGCCCTGCTTGCTGTTGACTGTTTTATACTAATTCCATGGACGCTGATTAATCCGCAACATATCACTGAATATTCATATCTTGACAAAGTAGGTTGTATTCTTGAATGTGTTTTTGATTTGGAATTCATCGAAAATTGTCAACTTTACTTATTTTGCACATTATTTTGAAATTAATATGATAACTAAGTTACATTATACGCAGCTTTTGTTGTTCACTACATGTTTTGTATTTTGATACGCAAGAAATAGTTTTTTTTTCATTTTGAAAACATGTATTTAATGGCATGTTTTAGCATGCGGCAGTGTGATCGAAAATGTTTTGGTAATTATTTGATTTGACCCTTTTCCAAACTGACACAGGGTGAATACTAATAGCATAATGAAAGATAAAACCTTATTCTACAAGCGATAGAGGTCTTATACTTACTGCATAGCGCTTTTGATATCCAAGCTACCTCTGCTTAGAAATGAAGACATTTCTAAAGTTTTTCGATCTGTTGACTGCAGACTTATAAAATCAGTTACATGCAAAACTTTATGAACTATTGCCGGATGGATTGATGTTTGATTATCTATATTTAGTAAGAGCGTTGATTGCTAGATTTATTTCAGTATAAAATGGACATTATATAATTATTAGATATTGTAGCGTTCTGAAGTATACAGTTAAATTTAGGTATTTCGTTTGCACTTAATATTTATTTTGATATCATTGACATCTTCATATCGCACTTGCGTAATAATTTAAAATCCTTTATGATATGGTCTTTACTTCTATGAATTTTAACCATTACCATAGAAATATGTTTATAAACTGTTCTTTCCATTATTGCTTAACATTTCAAAATATTGAAATTTTAATTTCATTTTCATCGTTGGAAATATATTTAGTTTTTCAGCACTATTTTTAGTTAACATGAAAGATACATACATACTAGAAGCACACAGATTTTCACTTGTTCGACACATCTGTCATTGAATAATTTTTACTGATTTATTTATTCTCGATTGTGAAACAAGTTCATACAGCATAGACTTATTGCTCTCGAAGTATGTCGTTAATACAGCTTAAAGAGATAAATAACATTTATAGTCGTCTTTACTTAAAGTGACATTATGCGCATTTTTTTCAAGTAAAAATCCAGCTGAAATAGGTGTGTGTACAAAAGGGTAGAGGAAATAATTGCTTTTAACTCAATACACCAAACTCTTCCCGCTACCAGTATGAAACAAGAGCCATGTTACACATGGTTAATCCCCCCGCCCGGGAAGAAGTTACCTGAAGGTTGTACTTTCGTACATTTTACTTGGTGAGAGGAAATCCTTAAAAAGCTGTATAGTTATGGTCATGCTGAGTACAGTTTTCAAGTAAGTGGAAAAAGAATAAGGCAATGAAGAGAAGGTTTGCAAAATTATATTAATGTTCATTATCAGTATAGGTATGATATTTTTCTATTTGACTAAAAGTAGGCAAGGTAGAGTTATTGTTCTTGCACACTGCACTTCCTACCAATGTGCTATGTCAGTGTATTAAGTTTGAAGAAAATCCCTCAAGTACTTTTGGAGCTATGCTCCGTAATTTGTTTTCAAGTAAATCTGATAAAGGGGAATAACTCTAAAAGTAGGCAAGGTAGAGTTATTGTTCTTGCACACTGCACTTCCTACCAATGTGCTCTGTCAGTGTATTAAGTTTGAAGAAAATCCCTCAAGTACTTTTGGAGTTATGCTTCGGACAAGTAAATCTGATAAAGGGGAATAACTCTAAAAGTAGGCAAGGTAGAGTTATTGTTCTTGCACACTGCACTTCCTACCAATGTGCTATGTCAGTGTATTAAGTTTGAAGAAAATCCCTCAAGTACTTTTGGAGTTATGCTTCGGAAGAGTAAATCTGATAAAGGGGAATAACTCTAAAAGTAGGCAAGGTAGAGTTATTGTTCTTGCACACTGCACTTCCTCCCAATGTGCTCTGTCAGTGTATTAAGTTTGAAGAAAATCCCTCAAGCACTTTTGGAGTTATGCTTCGGAAGAGTAAATCTGATAAAGGGGAATAACTCTAAAAGTAGGCAAGGTAGAGTTATTGTTCTTGCACACTGCACTTCCTACCAATGTGCTCTGTCAATGTATTAAGTTTGAAGAAAATCCCTCAAGTACTTTTGGAGTTATGCTCCGTAATTTGTTTTCAAGTAAATCTGATAAAGGGGAATAACTCTAAAAGTAGGCAAGGTAGAGTTATTGTTCTTGCACACTGCACTTCCTACCAATGTGCTCTGTCAGTGTATTAAGTTTGAAGAAAATCCCTCAAGTACTTTAGGAGTTATGCTTCGGACGAGCAAATCTGATAAAGGGGAATAACTCTAAAAGTAGGCAAGGTAGAGTTATTGTTCTTGCACACTGCACTTTCTACCAATGTGCTATGTCAGTGTATTAAGTTTGAAGAAAATCCCTCAAGTACTTTTGGAGTTATGCTCTGGACAGAACTTTTAAAGTAAATCTGATAAAGGGGAATAACTCTTAAAGTAGGCAAGGTAGAGTTATTGTTCTTGGACACTGCACTTCCTACCAATGTGCTATGTCAGTGTATTAAGTTTGAAGAAAATCCCTCAAGTACTTTTGGAGTTATGCTCCGGACAAAGTTTTTCAAGTAAATCTGATAAAGGGGAATAACTCTAAAAGTAGGCAAGGTAGAGTTATTGTTCTTGCACACTGCACTTCCTCCCAATGTGCTCTGTCAGTGTATGAAGTTTGAAGAAAATCACTCAAGTACTTTAAGTTATGCTCCGGACAAAATTGGGACGGACGCACGGACGGACGGACGGACGGACAGACGGACGGACGGACGGACGAAGACCATTTCTAATATCCCCTTCGCCTTCGGCGGGGGGATAAATAATAGCTTTCCAAATATTGATTTTCTTATTTTGACTGGGAGAGTCAATTTAAGAAAACAACAACTGCATGCGGGAGTTGCTTCCCTTCCACTGCCGAAATCTCTACCAACAGCAATAACGACACAATCAACTATCATTTTATCAGTCCGATTTTTTTATTTCTAAAGCACTAACTTCCTATACTAATGCGGCATAATCAGTAATTTAACACATTTAAATGCACAGCAACCAAAAATTGCTTTTATAAAACTGTCACCAAAAATACACTATATGCAGTAAGATGCGCATAATGTCACTTTAATGTAAGTACAAGACAAACTGGCTATTGTAAAAAGACAAAGTTAACGACACGGCAAACTTTTACATCGTTACAATAATACTCGAATGGCAATGAAATCTATTAAATCAAATTCACTCCTAAACTATATTTTTGTTATTGCAACATCGATTTTTTCTTGTTTCAGAAAATAGAAAATATCAACGTGATATCTTACACTGTACACCGACAGTGCAGCGGTGACTATGAGGTGTATTGGTTTGGTGTATTGTACATATACAAAGGCCTTTTGCTTGTGCTTGGAACGTTTCTTGCTTGGGAGACAAGGACAGTGCGCATCGCAGAATTGAATGATTCCAAATACATTGGTGCATGCATATATAACGTTGTTATTGTGTGCGTGTTTGGTGTCCCAGTTGCTCACGTGCTGTCTATAGAACAGACGACATTTGCATTTGTCCTAACTTCATGTCTCATTGTTTTTTGCACAACAGTTTGCTTGTGCATAATATTTGTTCCAAAGGTACGTGTAGTAATACTTATTATGCTCTTCAGGGATTTATTTGTTTTGTTTGCGTTTAAAAATTGCTTAAATAACTTTATCATCCAGATTATTAAAAAAGTGATCCAAAAGTAAGGTCATACTAAAGTAAGCTTCATATCAATCGTTCATATATACTGTAGCAGATCAAATAACCTAATTCAAATAGTAAATTTATTGATATCATAATGTTCTTGTTTGAAAAAAGCGATATTATAAAAATTGTATAACTCGGCATCTGAACCCTGTTACAGTTGTTCAGATACACACACCACTTTAAAAATCCATACTACTTTTCAGTGTTACATTTTCAATTACGCTTAGTGTGTAAACCAAATTCGATTTGTCTGAACAATTCTATCAAGTCATCTTTTCACGATAACACTTTAGCGAATGACTGTCATAAATATCAGGAAATTCCCAAATTAGTCATTCACAATTTGATACGTTGTGGCGCTTGTGCAATTTACAAACACCCCAACTCCTGTTTTGAAAGGCCAATGGCATAAATATTTGATTTTTAAATCGATATTGTCCAGGTAATTCCCTCAAGTTATAGTTATATTTAAAATTTGTAGATTCGAAACCGGAATCAGGTGCATGGAAAGTTCATCTTACCCCACCTTAATTCAAGTTCCACCTACTACACCGGACAACAAACCACGAACAGTGTCGGTAAGAAAGACACCTTTATTGAGCAAAATACTAGCCTCTGACGGAAAGCCTTCCCAAACCCTACCACGCGTGTTTGTGCTTCTCTTTTTTCGTTGGACTCTTCGGAAATGTTATGACAATGCAATACAAGATGCAATAATGGTATTTTAATATCCGTTTCAGTTGTGAATTGTTCAAACAGTGGCTAAAAGTTGTTACCTACTTACATCTTCTGAGAGAAAAATATGGCGGCCAGCAAACGAGATATATCTTTACAAAATGCATAATTTTTTTGTTTAATTTTGAATGTCCCTCGTAGCTGTGTCCTGTTTACTCTAAAACAATGTTGGCGTATGGTTTTCTTTCAGTGTTGTATTGCATCCTGACGAAATAATGCTGTCTGAAAGCCTTTTTTATACTATCATCTATTCTCGCTTAAAAAAGCAGTATTATGAATGTTTTTCGCACATATAACGACCAATTACGCCGGTCCGAAATCTTTGTTGGCAATGTAAGAGCTACAATTTTAATAATCGAAATTGATTATTTGTCATTTAAGTAATTTATGCAATAACTTATTGCAACATTGTAAGGCTTATGCATAGAATGAAACTAAATGTTAGGATTTACTTTACATCTGCACAGGACACATAATTAATGTTCATGAGAAGAACTTTGAGAATGCTTAAAGTACGACACAGGAAGACAATTAGTCATAATTGATCATGTTATAGATTCACAAGAGATTAAACGTCCGAAGAAAGTTCCTTTAGACTTCTGCAAATGATCTCGGCGAACACTAAACCTGCTACCCAGTTACACGTGTACTTCTCTGTTGCTTTCACCAAGAATGGTTATTTAATTGAAATAGTAAATTGTTGCAGAAATATCTGTTCATATAATAAGTCTCTTGCTCGTGATTTGTCAAACACTAAAGATTCACAGCAAACATTATCTTTTTCAAGTTGGAGAATCTAGATCAGAATTCAGAGAGAACACTGAAAAAAGCATAGTGGATTTTAAAAAGGAAAACGAGACTCTCCGGATGCAGGTTGCAAAGGTAAATAATTGCATGTGTTCAGTTCAATCAACAAACATATTATACAAATACAAATGATCGATAATGTAATAGTCACTATTATAAAACGGTAGTAGAATAAAGAAAGAATCTCAAACTGACTAGATTGTACCATGTTTAAAACGCAAGTAGATAACATTCTCTCCATCTGTTTAACTTTTTGTGAATACCTTTATTTATTCTGTTGCAGGAGACTATTGCGATGGCGAAGTTAAAGAAGACATTGTTACAGATGACAGGCGATTTACATTTGTACAAAAGTGGTGACAGTTACGTGGTGTTTAGAAAAAATGCCCGGTCCGGTGTTCAAGAAAGTAATGTTGACTTAGCATGACGCGATCTAGAAACAAAAATATATATTATTAGTAGTTTGCGTAAAACATATGCAAAAATGCATATCGTATTAAGCAAATATCATATGTACAAATCGATCCTTTCAAGTCGTCTAATTACAATGTAGTTTCAAAAGTACACCATGACAGTTAAAGACGATGAAAACAACTTTCAGAAATATGCTGAAAGTAACATTGTTACTAAATAAAAGCAGATAATTATTTGTATGTGTAATTTACCAAATTTTAAGGAGATTACTATTATATGATGCATCATTTACATCGTTTAAGATTCTGTTTAGTGTTTCTTGGTGTGAGTTTAAATAAGTCGTACGCAAAGTTTCAACATCTCTTTAATAACGTTAAAATATGTAAGAAGCTCGTATGAAAACTTATTCGTAGCATATGGTAGGTCTGGTATTCAAGCGACACAAACATCATATATCTCCAGAATGTTTTAACCAAAGATTGCTGAGTTATGATACATTCAATGTACATATTAAGTTAATTTTACGACATGATAAAATCTTCGATTTCTGATTATAGTTTCGTGATGCCAGCACTTTACATTATACCAATCAAAAGAGGTATAGTTCAAAAGTAATTTTAGATATTTACGGGACTTGTTTGGCATACTTTTATATAGAATTTATGAAATGTTACAATATTATATCGATCCAAAGTCTGAGTATGAAACAAAGTTGAGCACGAAAAACGTTTTATAAATAGTCAGTGTTCATATGCAGGGTCACATATACTACTCAAAGTTTGCTAAGCACCAAAAGTTTGACGTATTATTTAGAAAACTGTTTTTAACATTTTTGTGAGATTTCCTTTTGATATGAAGCATTATTATTTTGAGATGGTCCTCCGTGTGTATACTACCCCAACTGAAAGGCAATAATTTCGTGCAAGGCATGGAAAGCAGGTTCCCCTTCATTTTCATGTCATCTGACACTCCTTGTTAGAGTATCTAACAGGTGTAGATTGTCAAATTTTCAATTCAGGTCTATAACCATTGTGTTATTGACTGAATATGGCAAATGTAAATGTAAGACGACATCTGTCTGAAGCAGAAATGTGGCGAGCTGTGGGAATGGTGGAGCAAGGGGCTACCCACCGTCAGGTAGGGGACGTCTTTGATGTGCACCACACTGTGATAACCAGAGCCTGGTCAAGGTTTCAGCGGTATGGCACGCCAGTCAGACGGCATGGTGGTGGCAGAGAAAGAGCTACATCTGCAGCGGAAGACAGGTTTTTATTGATTCAAGCACGCAGAAACCGTTTTTCAACAGCATCCCAGCTTCGAATTGACCTTCAAAACGCATCCGGGGTCAATATTTCGACTCAAACCGTTCGGTCAAGGTTACATGAAGGTGGTCTGCGCTCGACAAGACCGTGCATACGCATCCCATTGACTCGGAATCACCGCGGAGTACGGTACGAATGGGCCATGGACCATGTTGGTTGGACTCTTGGCGACTGGAGGCCTGTCCTTTTTACAGACGAGTCTCGATATTGCCTTGACTTCACCGATAGGCGTGCTAGAGTGTGGCGAAGACCAGGAGCTCAGTGATGGATCAGTTGGGATGGGTGTACTGACCTCTGTTTCCTTCACCGTGGCACATTGACCGCACAACGGTATAGGGATGACATTCTGGATGTCCATGTAAGGCCGTATGCAGGTGCAATCGGAGATTCCTTCATTCTAATGGATGATAACGCCCGTCCTCACACTGCCTATGCCGTCCAGGAGTATCTGGAAAGGGAAGGTATCGAGCGTCTTGACTGGCCTGCTCGCTCTCCAGACTTAAATCCTATTGAACACGTCTGGAATAATTTACAGACTGCAATATCAGCCCGTCAAGTCCAACCAAGAAGTGTTCAAGAGCTTGGTGCCATGCGTGTAGAAGAATGGGGCAATATGACACAAAGGTCCATTAGAAACCTGATAGGAAGCATGAGAAGGCGTTGCCAAGCTGTTATTGATAGCAACGGGTCACATACCCGATATTAACGCAAAATTAGGTCTCCTCATCAAGTTTCAAACCAATTTTGATTTTTTCACTCTCTACTGAAAACACATATTTTCTATGGTTCTCATATTCAAGGGTTAAAAGCAACATCAAAACAACAACAACATCAGAAATACCAACCAGAATCATCAACGATAAGATCAAACTATAACATATCAAAATTTCAACTCATCTTTTGGTGCTTAGCAAACTTTGAGTAGTATATTTATTCCAAATGGATTTCTAGGTAATGATTGTGTGATTTGTAATGTCTTGCTGACAATGGATAAAATACCCGTATGTAATGTGTCTACACGAAACAGAACTCTCTATTCAATTTTATATGCTGCGCTTTCGTATATGTCGTAGTAACAAATGTACTAAACAAGATATTTTGCAATTAGTACAGTGCATTGTGTAACTATTATCATTTATCGCTTTTCTAACCATTTACCTACTTTCATATTTAATTAATTGTTTACCATCCACTTTTTGTAATCACTTTTAATATCGTTACTTTCTGAAAACTGCTCTTTATTTAAATATTATAACATATAGACATATATTAATTTTACTGTAAAGTTCAATGTTACCAATTGTACCTATCATTGTAGTACGTACAGCTAGTTTGAAAAGGCCTAATTTTTAATGTTGGTAGAGCTTGCGACCCCACCCTTTTGCCTCAAATGAATATTTGTATTGCCATATTGCCCATTTATATTTTGCAATGAAATATGATTAAACTGATTTCTGAAGTCATAAACAGCAGCTTTTATCCAGCAGGAAATACCTGTTGAGTCTTCACACGTTGATGTTTTAAAATGACTCATTGAAATAGTTATTAATAAGTAGAGTTTAAAACAACCATAGATACTTCCCATCTTAACAAACTCAGAGTTTATTCCTAGTACGAGATACATTATTATAACTAGATCACATATAAAAAGTGTGTTATATCAGGTTTATTCATAGTACAAGAAACATTATTATAATTAGATCACATACAGCAAGATAAAACTGATGACATATGGTCATGGGGGTTTTGCATGGTAACGGCTTTTGCTGCGAACGGAAAATCAGAAATGTCGTAATATCTTTATTATTCTTAAAGCTGAACATTTTCTGCGTTTTATTAAGTATTGTAACGTTAAATATAAATTATAATATTATGTACTCCAACAGAAAATGTGTTTTTCGGCTAATTACATTTCAATGTGTGAGCACCAAAACAAAAACAAAATTTAAAATATCGTTTAGATAACACGCCAATGACATATTCATAGGACTGTGTTCCTTTAATTGTTCGTTTTGTCCTCGTGCTAGTGTGTGTTGGTAGTGTATATGTGTGTGTGTACATGATTGTGTGTGTGTGTCGTGTGTGTGTGCGTGTGTGTGTGTGTGTGTGTGTGTGTGTGTGTGTGTGTGTGTTGGTGGTGTGCACTTCTGGGTGCTGTGTGGCTCGTTTTGGGTGTGTGTGTGTGTGTTGGTGGTGTGCACTTCTGGGTGCTGTGGGGCTCGTTTTGGGGAGGCTGCGTTTTTGGTACGTGGCATTCCCTGTTTGATATTATTTTTGTTTTTTTCGTCCAATTTAAGCAAACTTTAACAGACTCTTTCTTATAAGTTCTAAAAATGGGTATCGTTTTCACAATGGTACGCATGGTTTTAGTTAAGACACAGTGTGGTGACATCGTTAGTACAATATATGATAAACAGTAAATACAAGAGAGGCAGATATAAAAGTCAGACATAGAGAACTTTCAATTTCGTGTGTTTTTTTTAACAAAAATAGCATTTGTACAACTCTTACACAAATTATAAAGAAAATACATTTTTCCGTTCTGAATGGCAAACAATAAAGATATAAATAAGAAGAGTTATAGTTTTCTTGTTCTTCACCTTATCTTTTTCTAGTGTTTCAGCCATTTGAAATATGCGTAATATCTATTTGTAACAATTTACTGTTAATATTAATTCTTCATATGAACATATTTCCATTGGACCCAACAAAACCAGCATTTCCTATTCTAATTTACTAAACATGATCGTGAATATTAATAATTTTGCTTTGAACGTGGGTCTACAAATTTCTCATGTGATTCATAATCAAACTAGTATCTTAATAACCACAAGTTGCACATTATCCTCTATTTCTTATTTCTTACAACACGTCTATTTGCTTTGGTAAAAAATAACAATACAGAGTAATCTACACACATCAACAGTCTGCTCACCAACACGACAAAACATAACAATACATATATATTCGTTTTGGTTCAACGTTCATTTTAGTAGTGTTTTACTTATCTCTTGTTCACAAATCATTGCCAAATGTGTGACTGTATATTTTGTATCCTTTCATTTATTATTTTGGTACTGAATATGTTGATTAAACACGACATTTGTTACACTAAATCAATCTCATTTATCTTACATTTTGCCCATTTTTTAATATAGATCTACATGTACGTGCATCAGCTAATATAACTTTGAGTTACTTTTTGTCTAACTTATCATTTTAGTGCTGTGTAAAACCTCTCTTCTTTGTATGTTTATAGCTTCAAATATTCTTTTAAATATCGGTTGCCAAAAATTTGTTCCATTTTAGCTTTAAACAGATGTCATAGCTTAAACGTATGCAAATTGGAAGTAAATGTATTTATTTAGTAAAGTTTCTTTCTTCTCCACAGTGAGAAAATTAAAATAACAAATCAAAGCATATAACATAACATAGTTATTCAATTTGATGAAAATAACCGAATTAGAGTTCTGAGATTTTTACACGCAGTAAATTACAAACAATTAGTGATATTTAGATTGTAAGAAACTTCAAACAATAAGGGGATGAAACCAAGAGGATACTAGGAACTATGTAATACGTGCATTAGCATGTATAATAGATATTAACATGAAAGAACCGGTTATCAATCGAACTCTCACATGTACCAGTGCTAGTTCCAACGAAGTGTAGTAATACAATGCATGGGACAGAAAAAAGACGTTCTCAAAGAGACTTTTTGTCAAGAAAAAAACATCCATTTAATCGTAATACTTAGTTTAAACGTATTTATTTTATATCGATTGACGAATAAGTATTGGTTAGTTATATTAGCACTCCCGACGACTGCTTCATGGAATTCCGATCACTACTTGCACCGAAAGTGGAGGTCAAGTACTGCTGCCGGGAGTCGATTCCACGATCTCCACGCTCTAACCTACATCACAGCGCTTCTCTGCTACTAGTTATATTTCGTGCAAGACAAAATTGAAATCCCATATTTCTTCTGTCTCAATTCTTTAAAATAAAAACAATCGAAGATGAAATGGTCTGATGAAATGGAAACAAAATATAAATTAAATTGTTGCTTGTCAACAGATTTCTAAATAAAGCAATGTTGAATTTCCTGCTTAGCATGCGCATTTCCTGTGCAGTGCTCTGGGCTTGACAAAGAGGCTGATTTACGAGAAATGATGTAGTGAAATCATGGAAATGATGAATTTGATACAATGAAAACAAAACTAACAATAAAAAAAATTACCATATAAAGAAAACAATAGATGTAACATATAGGAAAATTCTATTATGAAAAAATATGAGACAAAGCTTGTTCCACGCAAAATATCCGTTAGAGGCAATTTGATCAACTTTAGTAAAGGATTTTTAAAATATGAAATTTTTTTTCGCATATTAAGTGTCTTGTTTTGAATAAAAACAAGTTTAAGCCCGTTTGACAAACTGCTTTACAACCTTCAGAAATAGGCAATACTAAACAATGAAGCATACACGTGAAATCAAGTAGAAGACCCGCAGACTGGTGACAACTTTTTAGAAAGATAGGTACGAGATGTGTCTTTATATGGACCTAGCAACAGAGGGCGTTGTTTTGAATTTATCTTACTTTTCTGAAAGGCTTAGCGTTGATTTCGTAAATTTGTAAAATGAAACGTTGCTTTCACTTTTATTGTAATTAAAGGTGTGCTTATAATATGTGTACTTATGTATATATCAACCATTTGACTTCCAAAGTAATTTTAATATCTACGCTCAAAATAGCAGGATTTGGTGTCCCTGATATGACCTACATGTACCATAAGACTGTTTTAGTCAGCAAATCTTTGTTTGAATTACAAACCAACCCCTCGAAACTGCATGATAGACAAGATCGTTAAGACATTAAGACTTCAAGTCTATCAGTGTTACCTTTTAATTTGGAAAGATGGTTGGCCTACTGATCTTCTCAAGAAGCAATATAAATCAGCTCTTACAAGCAGTGTGGCCTTTGACCTAGTAGCAACAACCTCTACTCGCATTAACGAATGCAACTTTTTACATTATAATGGACAGACAAGTTATTATATCTAAATATATTATGGCAATTTGTTTATAAATGAAATTAGACAGAATTAATATAGACATGCTCTTTAATTTTTTTGATATTTTTGTTGTCTGTTAAATTCAATTCATGTTATTTTCATGCCTATGTAAAGAACTCATATAAGACCTGAAAATCATACGTACTGTACTAGAATGGCTTGTGCATATTGTGTCTCTGCCATTACAGATTGGAAATATGGAACATAATAGGACTTATATTATGATGAAAATATACCTATAAATATTCCGTCAAAAATACAGCCTAAAGTCAACCATCATATACGGCCTGACAGAAAAAAGATCCGTATTGTATGTACGTGCAATACGCACAGTGCCATCATTATTTGTAAGAGTGCATTCAACTGGCCCTAAAACACACATGACGTTAATAACGTCACTTTTGACTGGGTCGTTACTTCTTGTTTCTACGATGGCGTCAAGCTTTTCTTCAATTTTATACTTAAAAGGTCATTTGAAATTAGGTTTTTTGCGCGAACAAGTGTCAAAAGTTATATAATTAAAGGGTTATTAGTATAATAATGTGATTTATAAGTCTTAGCCGGATTAGCTTTCGTCGAGGTCGGATCATACTCGTGCTACGCACTCGTAAGAACCGACGCACGACTCGAGCAAATCCGGCATTCTGGATCATGTTACTATACTAATAACCCTATTCTATTCAACCAAATCTAATTAACTTCAATAATCAGTTGACCGATAGACGGCAAGTAACGGACCCTTCTGTGGACGTCGAGTCAAAGAAGGTTTCTGAATAAAGCCATGTGCTGATCTGTCAAAGTGACCTGTTTTGGTATGTAAGTTAATTAATGTTTCAATGATATAGATCGCCATCATGTTTAGCAAATATGACGACATTTCAATACTTATTTCTCATTTCTTTCATCCAATAACAGGACCGTAGACAATGTGAAGAAGACATAGTGAATATTAACGTGGATGTTATATTTTTAATTATAGCACTATATACAATATGTTCATGTTTGACTGTGGCAGTACAAAATCAAAATTGAAGTCTGCTTCATTAAATACTTGAAAAGCCAAACGTCACATGAACAGTTTGTCGTAGTATGTCATGCTAAAATAAATACCAAAAATGATTTATT
This sequence comes from Saxidomus purpurata, assembly GCA_022818135.1. Classification (NCBI taxonomy): domain Eukaryota; kingdom Metazoa; phylum Mollusca; class Bivalvia; order Venerida; family Veneridae; genus Saxidomus; species Saxidomus purpurata. The sequence continues at coordinate 12,212,738 of JAFMSR010000010.1, forward strand.
TGAAGTTTGCACATTTTCGGAGTTTACAATGAAAAGTCAGATATACTTTAAAATTATATGTGTACAATGTAGTTATCCCTTTTTCTATATATTATGGTCTCTACTCGATTGCTAGATTTATATGAATGTAAGATGCAAGATAAATTTAAAAGAAATGCAATTTAACGTTCTAGGTAGCAATAAAAATACCACCCCCCACAAAAAAATTAAAAAATTAAGCGAAAATATAATATTTTACCAAACATGTTAAACAATGTCAATTTCTAAAATTCAAATCTTAGTTGTAAACTTTCAAGGCATTAGATCATGCACATGAACAAGAAAAACTAATAAAAAGTATCAACGTGCTTGCGGAAATGAACAAATGAAGTTTCCTAATTATTGTACATACAGTCGACTCTATTTACAAAAGTTTCGAACCCAGGATAATTGGAACGGTTTTTAACCCCCGATTAATTCGAACACAGTCGTCGGAAAAAGTCCCGAAATTTTTCCTTCTTAAATTGTGACAACGACTTGTTTTGTTTCAGCATACTCCGGTTTGAATCGGAACCCGGATAATCGGAACTTTCGATCTACTGATGTTATTGCTTCCGCCGTCATTAATAAAAGCTTTTATTTTTGTTTGATTTATTAACTCCGGAAAATTCGAACAGTGTCGTTCGTTAATTGATCAATCAGCTACCCTGGCTTTGTTATAATTCCAGCAGTTAGCTAAGACCTTGCTTTAGTGTAATAAGTTAACCAGACATGCTTATTATCACAGACAGAAGTGATTTTCTTCAAAAATAATATATATATATCTATATCATTTCAGATGTCTAAAGTTTATGAAATTTGTCACTGAGCATATTGATCTTAATGGTTGTTGGCATTTAAAATTAGCATTAATGAGCTATCAATCTTTAAAGTTCTGCAATTAACTTACAAATTATCAAGATAGACATTTGTAATGTCTAAAGAATCATTTTGTCAAAATGAAACTACATGTAATTGTTACAGTTTTGGTGATAAGAATTTCTTGCGGAGAGTTCCCACAATATAAGATAGTTAGGATCCATACATTTTGTTCAATATGAATTCACGTCATTGACTTGTTGCCGGAAATATAAAATTCATGTTAAATAGACGACGTCACGTAATTATATCGCCATTGCTCATTGCCTCTTATCTCATGTATGATTTGTACGCCTCTTACAGTCAGGAGACTTAGCGATAAACAACAAAGGTCGGTGCCCTGCTGGCTGTTGACTAAATCATATTTTCCCCATTAATTTTTAAAGCTGATTCATTTCCAGCATATCACAGAATATTTAATTCTAGACCAAGTTTGTTTTGAACATTGTCTTACACAGGGGACACAACTCACAAGGTTGTTATCGTGGAGTGTATAAGATTATATTAAGAGTATATATATAAAAAACATTTGACATAATCGAAAACTATGTTATTTAAAACGAAACTAAAATATACAGCTTATGCATTTCGCTATTATGATAACGCAAATAAAATCATTCTTATACATGAGAAAAATACATCTGAAAGGTATGTCATTCATGAGTCTAATTGGCTGCAGTAATAGAATAATATATATAAGCAGTGGATTCAATTATCTCACCACGTGAGACATTTACAAATGAAATTATTCCTGAATTTTGTAGATAAATAAACTTAATTTAAATAAAACCGAAAAGTATGTTTTTTTTTAATTTTCTTGAATTTTCCAAACTACACTTGCAATAACGACAAAATGCCTGTCAAATACCTGGGTTGCGTTATTAAGTTTTTTAAGTATATTTTAAACATTAAGTTGATCCTTTCCCCACGTGACACAAGTTCAATGCTAATTGCATAACAAAAGCTTAAATCTTAATTTTAAAGCGACATTTTATCGTATACCTCCCGTGGAGCATTTATGGCTTACTTGGCTTGCTGTGGAGGACTTTTTTGTCCCAAAAATATATATAACGTCGCTTTTCTCTGCGTATTTAAAGTTCCAATAGTTCATTTGCAATATAGAAGTTACACTCCATGTCTCATTGTATTATGCACAATAATTTGCTCGTGCGTAATATTTGTTCCAAAAGTGCAATGATGTCCTTCGGGAAATCGTTCTTCTTAATAACGTTTAAACGCAAAATAGTGATCATTAAATAGCGTCATTTTGCAAGAGAAATTAAACGAAGGTTGCTTGAAGTTATGTTATGCTGTAGAACTATTTATATGAAACGCTATTTAAGAAATTGTAATAACTAAATATCAACTATTTTAGCAAAACTAATTATATTTTTCGATATTTAAATTGACCTTATCAAAAATCATACTAAAGTAAATCTAACTAGGCAACACCGGAAAGCCTTAAAGTGAACGTTTATTATGGTAAACAGTAATTTGAATAACCTGATTACTTCACATTAATAGCTTCAGCAAAACTAATAATATTAAAATGTTCTTGAAAAACCGATGTCGATATATCCAGTCATTCAGTGACAATATTCAGTGACTGACGTAATTTGATTTTACGGACGATAGAATAGAAAGGAGGTTGATTTATAAATAAAAAGTGGGATACAATTTTCTCACGTTACGTGAGCCTCATCATAATTATCATATCACCCTTACCCGCTGTGATATAACATAACAAATGTTTGCCTTATCACATATTGTAACACGTAGCCCGACAAGCAGGTAATGGTAGATAACTAATCGAAGATTGGATACGATAACAAAAGAAACAAACGACACCATATGAGATGATACAAACTATAAGAATATACTTAAAGGAGTCGTCACGTATCATTTACGTTGATAACTGTGAGACTTGACAAGTTGACAGTGTACGTTTTTGTACAGATGAAACAGTTTTCCGTCATGATTTTACAGAATGATGTTCATTAGTCACTTATATCATGAGAGCATCAAGTGAACAGTGAATGTTATGTTCCTGATGTAACGACATTTTAAAAATATTCGTAATGTTGAACTACGCTGAAGGTATTATAATTCACGTAAATTTAAATGACAATTTGTCACTTTGATATGAAAATGAGTCAAACGGTTCAAACCCTTATGTTTATCAGTTACAATTAAAAAAACATTTAATAATTCTTTCTTGAAATATTGTAAAAAGAGTCAAAATATTTCTACTTTTTAGCTCTATATTCGCCTTGATCCCACAAGTTACAATTATCATATTTGAATCCCTGGGTTAGGTAATTTCCTCGCTCATCTAGAATGATTGAAAGTTCTGGAAAATATCCTAGTTGCTGGTAAGGCGGCCAGAATTGAGGACCACCTCCATGACTCATACTGAGGTCGTGACTGTAACTGTTCGGATTCCCAGTTTTTGCGAAATTAGACCAATACCGTATCATTGAATCGGAGAGTCGGAACTCATCTTCTGTAAACACCAATGGTTCTTTATTTGCAGACTGAAATACGTATGGAAGTTCGATACCATGACATACTTTGCCGATACAATGTGTTAAATTGTTCCAGACGTCCGCATTGGAAATTTTGTTATTGAACACATATGTATAGACAGGAGCAAAGCGAGATATCGATCGCGCAACTGCACGAGTTGGACAGTAAAATACAAAGTCAGTAGTAAGTTCAGATAGACTTGGGCGTGAATCAGAGCTGTTGGCCGGACGGTACATTTTATAAAGTTCACCCGTTTGCTTTGGCCGTACACCGAACAACAACAATCTATATTCTAAAGTTGACATTTTTCCAAATCCTAGATATATGTACAACTGTCCTTCCTCTGAAGTCGTGCCCAAAATTGCTGGTTTTGGCACAAACACACCGTTGCTGAAAGCTGTCATCATATCGTATTTTACATTAGTTTTGTCAATATGAGGTGTCCATGGCATAAACTTCCGAAGATAGCTGTCTGCAAACATTGCCTGTTGGAAATACCGATTTTGTGCAGCTGCAATTTCATTGGCCGATTTAGACCTTAGGCAAGTTGTGTTTTGTATAGAGCATTCCAACAATGTTGCAAAGTCTTTTCCTTGTTTCATCGCAACTCTGATCGGCTTAAGAGGGATTGTAAATGGAGAACTTTCTAAAATAACTCTATGAAACAAATTGGCAATTCTCGTTGATGTCATGTGTATTGCTGTAGATAGAGCACCTGCACTTTGTCCGAAAAGTGTTACCTGCAAAAAAGGCAACTACGTATGAATAACTTTTATTAAGTACCACGAAAGTAAATGCTATACATGCTTAAAAAGTTATATGTCTTAAGTTAAGATTCATTTGTGAATCTGCGTAAAGTATATACATGTATCATAATTCACTTAATATTACTTGAGTTCATTCACATGCTACAAGTACATACCGAATGTCATAAGCTTTTCGCCTTTTGCCACATAACTCCTAATATAGGCTGCTCAAACTAAATAGAAGTAAAAGTTATTCTACAAAAATAATTTGTGAGTTGAGAAGTTTCGAACGAACTTTTCTTCGCGGGAAATATGGAATCTTGTGTTAAAGTGACTTATAGCAGGTTACTAGCTGTGTTTGCAAGCTTACATACCCTTCTGTTGTCTCCTCCGAAAGCATCTATGTTCTCGTGTACCCAACGTAATGCTTGAATCTGATCCAAAATTCCGTAATTTCCGGTGATATCCCCGTCTCCCTCACCGGTTACTAGAAAACCGAATGAACCTGAAAATATAACAGATTATGTAAGAGCATAAGTTACAAAACAGAAAAAACACATTGATTCAGTGATAGATAGTTCGTGCCATATACACAGAAGTCCTTGTCTGAAATAAGATGGTCTACTTTCAATGTTTTATACCTTAACATTTATTCAGAAGCAATTATTGAATTCATTGAAAATTTTACCAAGTCTGTAGTTGAAAGTTACAATGATAACGTCCCCTTTACTGCTGATTGCCTCCCCGTTGTACACGTCCGCGGCTCCGGTAGAATACTCAAAACCTCCGCCATGAATAAATAACATTACGGCCTTCCTAGACTTCTTAGTTGTATTAAGTGGTGCAAAGATGTTCATGTACAAACAGTCCTCTGACATCTACAATTCATCAAAGAACTTAAAAATAAGTGACAGTACATTGAAAAGGCGACTTTAAAGTGCAAACCGTATTTATTTATAATTATGCTACATTTAGATATGCATTGCAAGTGTCAAAGATAGAGATGAAAATGTAAATTGAAACAGTCAGCCTATGATTTAAATATACGTCAATATACAATCAATGCTTTCATTGCACGTGCACTCAAGCGGTATTTCCTGGTTAGTTCTGACTAAAAAGTTTGTAATTCGGATTCATGAGCTTATTGTGGTCTCAGAAAAATCGAAAAATCGGAAGAGTTCTGAACTGGTCCAGTTACACTTCTACATATAGCTAGAACATAACAGTTTCTCATTAAAGAAAATTAAACTGAAGATACAATGAAATACTAGATAACAATTAATTCCTACATCCCAAAAGCGTGTCTTCTGCATGAAGATAACATTTGTATACATTTTCAGAGCAATCGATGTAATGTATAGCACGCACCTCGGGTAGACAGACTCCCACTGGATTTACTTCGGCGCAGTTTTCTGTCTGATAGCACATTGGCTTAGTTGTCGTAGCATCTAGTGTGTTGTTCCATGGAGTTGGTTTTTTCGGTGCTGTCCACCTGAATTTTTAAAGTGATAAGGATGCGGTTCATCACCATATGCAGTTACTCTGTTTGGGAGGCGTAGAAAAGTATATGTGAATCGTTCGAATGAATAAAAAAACTCGCGGCTTCAATCAAGTTAAATGAGTTGTTTTATCATGGGTCGAGAAGCGATCTCGGGACCAGTAGAAATAAGTATTGGTGTGTTTGGGGTGGGGGGGTGTCATGTTGTTTTATTGGTGGGTGGGGGGGTTTGGTGGGTTTATTTTTAAAAAAGAAAAAACATTCATGGGGGGTTTAAACCCAACCTTACCTTCTAACTACAGAAAACTCCAAGTAATTATTTATATTTATCCATTTATATAAAGTAAGCATACAATTATTCTAAGATAAAAGCTTTAATATACGGGTAGGACGATCCGCTTTAAGATAAAGGTAAAACGTTTGTTTTTCTAAAAGCAACTTAGTGTCGAAATGATATTGGTACATGTACATGTTTATTGTTTCCAATGTTTCAGTGAATATTTAGAGACAGAGCGCAAATCAAATTAGAATGTTTTAAACTTATATTCTCAGCGCATGCTATATAGTTTTAGAAGTAACGTTATTGAAAATTCATAGATACTATAAAAATTAGCATAAGAAATATTACTTGGTAAATAAAAAAGAACAAAGCTGATGTAGTTGAATACATGTGACGTGTCAACGAAGTATTCCGTTTTAATGCTGAAGTTATGATTATGACATTTTTGAAGTTAACACTTTTTTTCCAGACTTTGCTGCATTAAAACGTTAAATACTGTAACAGTTATCAGAACAACGACATACGTTGTAAGCATAATTATATGTATTATATGAAATACAAAAATTAAACGTACCTTTCTGCAGGCGCTGCATACGGCATTCCAAGAAATATCTGTGAAGAATTACTGCTAAATCCTTGAATTTTACCGTATTTTGTATCTCGTGTAATAACATCGCCCATACATGACCCGAAAAATATGCATATCAAAATAACACTTGAAAGTTTAAATTTAACAGCCTGGCTAATAATTGACCACATCTTTCATAGCAAGTGCGCCGTCTTATGACAAGGTAGATACATGTATGCTCTTACATACATATATATGTATTATTTTATACATCAGTGGGACAGGACTGAACACGGTATAAAGAAAGAGTGCAACATGCAAGAAATGAGTTACGCTGAGTTATTTTTCTTATTGACAGATATAAATGAAAATATACCTAACAGTAAGGGTGGAATTTAATTTACAGATTTTCTCTATATTCAATGAGAATACATGTATGTTATTATTATACATATTCATATATTTTGGTTATAACGTTGTCAATATTCATTATTCAAAAACTGATCATTCAAAATTATGATGGCAAGTTTAAACGGTAACATCAATTAAACGCACGGTTGATTCATTTACAGTTTAAGTACAAGAGAGACAAAACAAAACACAGCGTTTGTTCTTCAATATTGAATTTTATTTACTCTACACCTATACGTAGAGTATCTACTCTGTTGTTATAGCCAGTGTCTGTCCATTTGTAGCGCATGTTGTAAATGCCTTTTGAAGACGTCTCAAGAAAAGCAGCAGGAGAGCGAATGAAATACTTGCTGAAATGTACACTAAATGAGTATAAACTTTAAGACAAATTTATTAAGTAATGTCGGCTACTATATAAGCACACTGTTGACAATATTTCTGACATGAAGCGGTTTATTTTGTCACTTTAAAATTAAAGCAATTAAAAGGCAATTAATGAAAACATATAGAGGAGCGAATTTCGAACACTGCAATTCATACTTTGTAAAAGTTATATAGGGTATACGATTAAATTTCTTTACTTAAGATCTAAATACTGAAAATTAAATTTACAAATACAAATCGCATAACGACTTGTTTTCTTGAGGCGACAGCTGACCAGGAAGAGAGAGCAAGTACCTGTCAACACGTGACAGTCACGCGATTACTCGTGATCTGTTATTTAATTTGAAAGTTCTGTATTCAAACTTTCAAAAGATACATTATATCGATTATGACAAAATAATATAAGTAGTATGGGTATAGATATTTACATAAAAAAGTTATCAAACAAAAGAAAGATTCGTTGACGCAATACTCTAACTTATAGAAATTTTAATAATCCGCAATGTAAATCATGGTTTAAAAAAGACTTGGCAAATTTTAAAAATGTCGACAACCAGTTAGCATAGTTAGAAGATCAATTATGTAAAAGTGTCCTCTGTTTTTTTCATACTAGAACAATCCAAATGTTATCACTTGCCGATTTATTGAATCATTTACGGAGATATAACCATCGACATGTCAAACGTTGTTAACTTATTATTATAATCTATTGAATTATTATTGTAAATTTGTTATTTTTTTATCATTTATTTCAACATAAGAAATATATGATTTATGAGATATACATATTTTCATACAAATACAATTTCTGATATTAATCTGCCTTTGTAAAGCTGATTAAGCTAAAAAAAAGACTTCAGTGAATTATAGAGTCTCAGAAAAAAAGGATAACCACAGTTTTGAAACATATCCTTTTTTTCCTGTTTTGCAACTTAATCCGTTTTTACTCAAAAGTTACCGAGCGTAATTAGCTGGAAACACGCATGCGACGTGACGTCGTTTAACGCGCGCTTTTGATGACGTTTCCCGCGATTTTCGACACTTTCTTTAAAATAATAAAGTAGATTTTCAAAAAAAAAAAAAAAAAATTTTTTTATAAAAAAAAATTATTTTTTTTTTTTTTTTTGGTGGCCCCTTTTTTAAAAAATTTTTTTTTTTCCCCCTTAGGAAAATAAAATTGGTTTTTTCCCCGAAACCAACAATTATCCTCTATGTATTTTATTTCAAAATACTTCAATAAAAATGAATAAAGAAAAAATAAAAGAAAAGGTTGAAATATGATTTTTGTGTCGTCTATGTGTAAATTTGTTATTGGTATTCAACGATTTGTTCTTTATATATATTGTACATGTCATCATATGATTATCCTTAGTTATCTTGTCCGAAAGTCCTTTTATTAAAGGTCCTACACACACTATTTGTAGGTGGAATTTATCAGTGGCAGACGACGAAATTCTGAACTTATACCCACAAGAGGATGAAATAAACTGTTCAGTGTTTATATGATCAGTACGTGTCCTCAAGCTGCTTGGTATGTATACCAGGTGTTACTAAAACGTACATAAAAACCCAACAGTTTCACTACTTTTATTTTGTTTCCTCCTTTCATTAACTGACCGAGTTATATCATGATGTTTCGGAAATTTAAAACTAAATCAATTTCAACTGCAATTAAGATTTATGTTTATGTTTATGAATCAGAAAGTGTATCGTGTCGCAATATGGATATTCTAAACAGAAAAGATGATGGTGTTTTATACTTTTAAATTTACATAGTGTACTATCTAGAAATTCAAATTAACAAAATGATTTTCTGCCAGTTTCAATCAAGAGCTTCGTTGTTGTTTCAAATTTATGAATAGATATCTCTGAAGTCTGTTGTTGTTAATTGAAAGCATACTGTACTAAATTATGTTGCTCAAATTAGCAACTGATACAGGTAAGCCTGATAATGTTTTATCACAAAACGATTTGGATCAAACAGATAAGCACTTTGCATTTAAGGGATGGAACTTAAATATTATCATCATCTTAACAATTAAACAAAGAATTGACTCAAAATTACTTATAGTTTTAATGCAAAAAAAAGCATCCCAAACTCTTATAGCATTTAGCTACCGTTTTAACTTGTGGAATATAAAGTTTTATGCACCAAATATAAATGTAACCTACCGAATTATTAGTACTTATGTGTGAAGATTTCATTTAGCGCTAACTTTAGATACTGCAGAGAAGCAGTTTGATGAAGAATGGATACAGTTCTAACCTCGAGTGGAGACAAGCGCAAACAGTGTTCAATATACACCTACCGAAAAAGCACGATAACCCGTGACTAAATACCGCAAATACCAAACCGTATATACCTATACATAATAGCATATTAGAGTCCTAAATCATTATTAGAGGTTAATATATACTTTATGTTAATCGCGTAATTTTGGGGAAACTTTTTTAATATATACCCGTTTCTCGTAACAATGATTTTCTTCAGTTTACGTTTACATTTGCTTATGAAGAGTGTTTGTTCCGACCTTACTCCGACTGACATGATAAAGACAAGACGAAAGACGAGGAGATGACAAGTTTAACTGTAGGTTGTGTAACCCATTTACATGTTTTTATTTTATTTCTTTCAGTATATTCTTGGAGATTTAGATACTGAATCTTGTTTTACTATTTACGCATCAGTATAAATCCGACAAAGACAAATTTGATTTGTGCGTGAACAAATAAAATGCAAGTTTTGTAGATAAAATATGATTTACGCTTCCTTTAAATACTTGTGACACTTTAATAGTAACACATAAGCAAACATGTTAAACTATACAGAAAGTACATTACACTATTATGATGACACATACAAGCTCAGTTAGTTATTTCCCTTTTTTCATTTCAATTGCCTTCTTTTCACAGACCATCCGCCTTAAGAAAATGTAAATATACTAATAAATGACTTAATGTAAGTTTCAATTAACTTGTTTAGATGGAAGATATTTCAGCATATTAGTAAACTGATTATTACATGTAACACCAGAGTTTTGAAAATATTCCAGGCACAAATCTGCAATTTAAGTATTAATTTGCTATGAGTCACTAGATATCTCAGTTAACTCGGTATTCATTTTTTGCGCAAAAACCTGTCTGTATATTATAAAGTAACTGCTTTGTATGCTTGAACAGCATTGCTGAATCTATAAGAACTACGGCTGTAAACACGATCGCCAAAATGGCAACGCTCACACAGCCAATACTAACAGCCGATACCCTTGTATCACCAGCAGAAGTCGTTTTCCGTATTGTTGATGACAACTGAGAAACTTTCACCGATAGGTTCCGTTGTATTTCCATTATCTTTTCCTGTGCAAATAAAATTATTACTTTTTAAATCTGCAAAGAACAAAATCATAAAAGTTTAAATGGCATGAATCAAACAGAAGAACTCATAATTTAGAAAGTCTTAATGGTGGAGAAGAATCAAAATGATATTTGGTTGGATCTGTCTGTGATTATATAATTTCTTTTGACAAATACTTACTATAATATATGTTTACTTAAAGTGTTGTAGACAGAAGCAATTCATATAAACATCATCTTAAAGACCTTAGTACAACTTTATAGCCTTTTCACAAAGCACATCAAAAAAGTCCTTTGTCAATAGAAAAAAGAGAATGTTTATATAATATTTTATATTCTTACTTGTAACTGTTCTTCGGTAAGAACTGAGTTATTAACCAGACAAGGACAAAAACAGATTGTTTGATTTGCTGATGTTGAACCTTGTATTTCTGTAGTAATATTAGAAGTAGTTGTTGATGAAGGTGACGGGGAAGTTGATGTATTTGAAGGCGAGGTTGATGTGGTTGAAGGCGAGGCTGAGTTTGTGGTAGAAGTAGATGATAACGTTGTCGTTGATACTGTTGTAGTGGCTGTAAGAGAACTATGTAAAACAAAATTCTCTGATGCATGGCATCTTTTAACAAAACTAAATAGAAAAATTAAGCTTCCATATGAAACTTGTTACGAATGTAAGCAGATACATAATCTGTTATTTTATGAAATACAAACATACCTGGTGACAATGTTTTTCCCCGGATGACTAATGCAGGAATCTCAACATGGTCGGATGTTACTGCAATAAATGAGACGTATTGAAAATAAGAGTTCAGGCATAGACCGATGTGTATCATTTTACTGGTGAACCTTCAATCCCATGAAGGAAAATCAGACTTGGTTATTCATAACAATAAATATTATTAAATAGATATATCCTGTATCCTGAATTTTAGTACTTCACAAAGTGTTTTAAATGTATGACAAAAATAAAAAGTATTATACGTCGAACAGATTAATTTACTATAAATTAATTATTCATTAACGTAAACTATTCGAAAAGCAAATGAGGAGCATGGACGCTTTATTACCATTAGGTCCCCAAAGTTCGACATTCGCATTAGATGTAGCTTGGCTGAAGACAATTTCTATACAACGGACCTTGAGTATATCTACATCTGAAATATTTCCGTCGGCTTGAAATATCTAAAAAGCAAGTAAATATCTTTTTAAATATATTTCCCATGTGAATTCAAAATAACCTTGGGCAAAGTATATCCGAAATGTAAAACTGGTTAGCTTCAGTATGAACAGGAACAGAATATTAAGCTGATAATGAAATGCACAAACATGTATTTTGTTAAACTGAAGTTTCAACAGGTGTCGATTTACATGGTGGTGCTCTGGACTATCAATCCGGAGGTCCCCGGTTCGATTCTCGGGGTTAGAAACCCAGAGGTAGTCTCGCGTGTATCAGTGCTATACGCCGGGCACGTAGAAAAGAACCCAGGGGTCTATTCGTAAAAGAGCTAGGGTCTGGTTCCCGGATTCCCTTGTATCTGCTTCTGTGTCTAAAATAAAGGACCACAATGGTAATAAGAGCTTGCTCATTATTATTTTATCCTTGGTACTGAAAATACATACATACTTATACAGAGTGCTGTATTCAGTACACTTTAACCTTATCGTATAGCTTTGGGGCGAATGGGTGAAGTAGTTAATGTTTTCTAATTTGGACTTAACTACTATTATTGAACGATATGTCGGGTCGAATAGTCACGTTACAGAGTTCAGATACGTTGTTATCTAATCACGGTAGCCCATTTACATTCCTTTATGTTCAATATATTATACATTTTGTTTGCTTACCGTAGGAGCCGTGCCGTCAAAAGACAAATCTTTCATGTAACCAGCAGCCTGTGAGCATTCCGATTTATGGTATTTAATGGTATAGTTTAGTGCATCTGAAACATTAACTGCAATCTTGGTTATAAAAGCTGTGTCTGTGGTAGTTGCAGCAGTTATTTCAAATCCGTTTATCTGAAATAAATATGTCATAATAACACTGTCAAGAGTAAATAAAAATGCTTAAATGGATGGTATTTACATATTTCGTGTCTTGAGCTTATTTCATATACTTTAGCCATTACGTTTAAGAGGTCGCAGGCTGAGGCACGATGTATTTCTGTGTTATCCATATTGGAGATTGTAAATTTGGTCGTTGAGCTTAAAAGATTAATATTGTTTGTGGCATACAGTAGGAATATTCTGATCTAGAATTCTGCAAAATATTATAGAAATCCATATACCGGTATGCCAACAGTTATGTCTGAGGCACGATCTAATGAATAAAAATGAATAAAAGGACATTGAAATTACTACATGTTACCTTTAAGGGACAAGATAAATGTATAAATAAACTCATTTTATCACATTTTATATATGCCGCAGTTAAACATGAGCATGCAATGCCCTTTCCGTCTTCAGAGGCTGACGTAATTAGTAATACATGTATACAAATGAACATAATCTGTAAAATAAAAAGAGAGAAAAAAAAAATGGTTGTATGCAATGAATAATACTTAGTAGGGTCAAATTAAAAGCAGTGTTGGTGATAATTCTTTGAAGGTTAAAAGGGGTGATTGCATTTATAATACAGAAAATAAGATTCTATAACATAATACGTATATATATAGTATTACCGGGATCGATGTGTTAACATTTGTGTGAATTTCCTGGTACAATTTAACTTCGTCAATAAACCCTGGTAAATTATGTCCTGGAAAAGTTAATAATACATGCACACAATATTTTTCCAATCTACTAAATACATGGACACATGATTATATTTATATATTACTATCAATATTATAAAAATGATTGTCAATATTACAGGGTACATTGTACAATGCTATTATTTAATCGTGAAATATATCACAAACCGGCTAACTGCATATCGGAAAAACGAAGGACTAAAGAAAAAATATCAAATATAGACCTGCATTTGCAGTTTCCTTCCGTTTAATAAATATAGAATTCAGAATATATGGCAGATTTGAACTAAATTCAAGTAAGTTTATATCAATTGAAACTTACTCATATATAATATGATTTCATGATTGTTCAAACGTAGCATCCCCATGTATCTTGCGATTATGAACATTTATATATCATAACATTATATAACATAAAGTTTATTCAGCATTGAAAAGTAACAGTATGAACAAAAGAACGAACAAAATATTTGACCATTATATATTACGTACATGTACTTTTATTGTCTTGGGTTAACAGTTATGTTGTCATGTAATAAAATGTCAGCTTAACCGACATATCACGGTAGGATATACATGTAAGTTGTAGTATTCTTAAGCTAATACCGATATTGAGCGATGATATTTCACAAAACAGTCGACTCTATGCATAGGTTGTAACATAAACCCATGGACATTGCAAGTTTAGTTCGATCAGGTATTAGATAAAACAGAATCCAACAGGGCAAAACAGAGTTACGACCACCTTGTACATGATATGCGTTTCCAATTTCGTCATCAAAACCTCCACAAAACTTGAAAGCACCAGTACAAAGCACGAAACACTTCATAATTTGGTTCGTTGGAGGATTGCTGTCATCCACATCTGCACAGTAACACTTTTTCGTTTCCTGTAGAAATAATGAGTGTCTATCACAATACACACTATATGTTTTTCACTCATAATTTGTTTCTGTAAAATATTTGATACAACCGGAGTCGAGCAAAATTAGACTTTTTCCTTATTACCCAATCTAAATTACAGCTCAAGAATAACAAAATATTTGTTATCAGTGTTTCCATATCACCAATAATCGAATATTGTTGTAATGAAAGAAAAACATATTAGGTGTTCACTTTTTATTTCAAAAAGTTTAATATGTGGAATGTCAAAATTATTGCACAATAATTTTGTTCGCAATGCTGATTGTATTTAGATTGTGTTTCTATAAACTTTATGAATTATCTACCAGAAAATTAATTATGCAGACAAATCACTTTTTTAACATAAATTATGCTAACAATACTGTATTTGGTAATTCAGCAAAATCTGGCACTTAAGATAAAGTTTCCATTTTTACATGCTGATTGAATAGTATCTTAATAGGGGGCAATAATGTTGACGCAACTTTGTATGCTAATATTAATGTAGTGAGTGTTTTTTTCAAACTTGTATATTAAGTCCAATGATCACTTTGAACCTACTCGGACAATATAGTGCATTAATAAAAGAATAATGATATATTCATTCTTAATTACTGTGTTCCGTCACACCATTTACACCTTTCCTCGTATCTAAATCGTTTGTCGAAGAAATAGCGTTGTGTCTTCTTCCCGTTTTGCAATATTATAAGAAAACTAAGTACGGTATTTTTTGTGTACTTTAGAATTAAAAAACATCATTAGTAAACTTTAGTGTATTAGGAACATTCCATTATCTTTCTCAGCAATACAAGTGCTTGGAGTAATTGTTACATCCAAAGTCATCACGGGCCTTTAAATATTTCTTTACTGTAGATCTTCATATTAAAGACTTCTAAAACTAGAGAGTTTAAAAAACGTCTCCCCTTGACCTTGACCTTGATAGTGACCCCAAATTATAACGAGAAATTGACCAACGGTCACGTGACCTTGACCTTGAACTACTGACCCCAAAAACAAAGGGATCATCTGCCAATAAGACCAACACCTAGAAGTTTGAGGTCTGTAGGTCTAAAGGAACTCGAATTATCATCCGGAAACGAGAAATTGACAAACGGGTCAGTATGACCTTGACCTGACCTACTGACCCCAAAAACAATAGGGATCATCAGCTCTATAAGACCAACATCCTATGAAGTTTGAGGGCGTAGGTCAAAAGGAACTCTAGTATCATCCGGAAAGAGAAATTGACCAACGGTCACGTGACCTTGACCTTTGAACTACTGACCCCAAAAACAATAGGGATCATCTGCTCAAAAGACCATTCATCCAGAAGTTGAGAGCTGTAGGTCAAAAGGAACTCTAGTTATCGTCCGGAAACGAAGAAGGACGGACGGACTGACGGACTCCCCAGTTTGAGGGTTGTAGGTCAAAAGGAACTCTAGTATCATCCGGAAATGAAAATTGACCAACGGTCACGTGACCTGACCTTTGACCTACTGACCCCAAAAACAATAGGGATCATCTGCTCTTAAGACCAATCATCCTTGAAGTTGAGGTCTGTAGGTCTAAGGACTCTAGTTATCATCCGGAAACGAGAAAGACCAACGGTCAGTGTGGCCTTGACCTGTTGACCTACTGACCCCAAAAACAATAGGGACACAGCCTTAAGACCAACATCCTATGAAGTTGAGGGCTGTAGGTCAAAAGGAACTCTAGTTATCATCCGGAAACGAGAAATTGACCAACGGTCTGTGACCTTGACCTTTGAACTACTGACCCCCCAAAACAATAGGGATCATCTGCTCAATAAGACCATTCATCCTATGAAGTTTGAGAGCTGTAGGTCAAAAGGAACTCTAGTTATCGTCCGGAAACGAAGAATGGACGGACGGACTGACGGACTGACGGACGGACGGACGGGGGGGAAACAGGGCAAAAACAATATGTCTCCCCCCGAGGTGGGGGAGACATAATTAAATGTAGCCTAAAACTTCAATATTCATTCATTCTTTAACAATGCAAGGTACCTGTCAAAAGTAACAAGCGATAAGACACATACATGATTTGAACTCCTCGTCGAAATTCGTTATTAAAAACAACATTTTCATTACTAGTTTTTGTTTTCGGAAATTGTATTATGCTCATGATTGATTCTTGCGGAATTACATGACGCTTCGAATATATAATAAATGAGTGTTTAATTAAGTTTTAATACACTGTTACAGTAATGGAGAATGTTGCATTAAAGCTATCTGGTAAAGATTCGTTGGGCCAAAACAATTTGATCGACTATCAGACGATTTGTGCAGTTTTAAACTAACCGCAAGCATGGCGACAGAGTAGTTATTCCAGCATTCCGAAATACAAGCATCCGGTGTCATATCAGTGCCGTCCTCATACATAAACACTACATTGATAAGGGAGGATAAATACCAGCAGCCCAGTGACCCTGAAATCATGAGACAAGTGCTGACACATTAAAAGCTCTGTATCATGATTTCTCATGAAAAAAAAAACAGTTGTATGTACCATCTTCTCAAGCATACTTGTTAAGAAATCGAACCTTAACCAATCAGTACTAAACATTAGTTGCGTTCTCAACAACTTTTTTTCCAACGGCGTAACCTTCGGAAGTGAATGTGAAAACAAAGATGTTGAAGCAGATTGAGGCTTTAACAAATTATTACATGTAGACATGTTACACTTTGATGAAAAATCAGCTATCGGATGTCGAATAATTCTTTTCTAATTTTTTGAATAAGACTGGTGAAGGTTCGGGTATAGATTAAATTAAAACCTTTATAGAAATACACTAGTGTTTGTATATTATCCATAGTTTCCTTTCAACTGAATTAAGAATCCTTACTACTAGATTTGAAATTAATTTAGACATCCTTTCTTCACACGTGGCCTATGCATTTATATTATGTGTATATTTTAGAATATTAAAAACGTCACCCACCACAACAGAAAAAGAGGATAGTTGTTGGTTTTGCTGACATTTTCACGAGTGGTACGGCAACTGTTGTGTTCACAAATGCGATTAACGTGATAATACATCATATCATAACCAACAATTATTCTATTTATACTTTGGTGTAAAACTACTTTAAGTTTTTAGAGTTCTGTTTTCAGTAGAATGTTTTAAAATCGCGTAAACATCATCAGAAAGCATAACACATCGTCATATGAATTCCAACATTCATTGCTTTCGTTGTACTTGTTGACATTAATCCGGTTAAGGTTTTGATAATTCCAATGAGAGAACAGTAAATTTGACGGATAAAACAATATTAGTTTCTTATATGAGCGCGAGGTTCAGATCGAAATATCCGTCACTGAGGGTAACTGTTTTGGCGGGAACGAGGCTCTGCCATCTGAACCAAGTATCTCGTGGAAGAAACTTTTTCTTGCATACCGTCT
Organism: Saxidomus purpurata; assembly: GCA_022818135.1. NCBI lineage: Eukaryota > Metazoa > Mollusca > Bivalvia > Venerida > Veneridae > Saxidomus > Saxidomus purpurata. The sequence continues at coordinate 12,230,478 of JAFMSR010000010.1, forward strand.
TGCACTTTGAAATAGATGTTTAAAAACAAACTTATCGAAATTATGCATTTTGATATAAAAACAAACGTTCTTTAGATGCTATGTATGGGAAAGTGACGTCACATTGTTTATAACTTGACGTCACAAGTAAGCACGTAAGTCGTCTTACACGGGGATGTAAGATGAGATTTTCCAGCACTGGTAAAAACTGCAGATAACCCCATCTGGTATGCAAGAAAAGTAACTTCTATAACCATCGACACTATAATTCTAGGTACATTTATAGTGTCTCAAGTAAGAGCAGTGTCAACATTGTGTTTGTTACTTTCTTTTTCAAGCCAGTTTTAACATTTGTACGACTTCAACGAAATAATCTAACATCATAGTCCTTATCACAGATAAGATCAGAGATCATATGATTACAAAAATAAAAACAATACTACCGTCCATAAAGACCGGAATACTAAATGGTGTAGAAGGGCTTCTGGGGACGAAGATCTGCGGTAATGGTCCGTATGACAAATCTATGTAAGAAACGGCGAACCAAGCCGTTTCCGTAGAGTTAGGCGGACTGATGAGCACTCGGTACTTTTCGTCACTAAAAGACAAATTATCTCACCGAGTTAAGATCGAATAACGCTTTCGCTGCCATGCCTTGTTTCAAAGGAATAACGCTTTCGCTGCCATACCTTGTTTCAAAGGATAGAAAGTGTAAACAAAATGACGTCAAACTAAATAAACGCCATTAATACGAGAAGTGAAATAGGCAATGTATTTTTTACTACAACCTTAGTATTGCTTAGAAGGATTGCAAATTAGAACGGACAAAATTTCTTTAAAAGAAACTAGACCTATCACTTAATGTGATTGATACCCCCCGAAAGACTGCTTTATAAACTGAGGAAATTCGTAGTAACAGAATACCTTGCAAAAACAGTAAAATAGAGATATTTTTCTTGGCAATAATTCTGTAATTTGTCATGATAGAGTTATGGTTCTTGTGCACTGCACTTCTTCTTATCGTGCTGGACCATTGTATGAAGTTGTATTGAATTCCAACCTGTAGTTTTCAAGTTATGTTCCGGACAGGGAAAAGTAACAAAGGGCAATAACTCTGTATATGGTCAAACTAGAGTCATGATTCCTGTGCACTGCACTTTCTCTCAATGTGCTTGATCATTGTATGAAGTTGTATTGAATTCCAACCAGTACTTTTCAAGTTATGCTCTGGACAAGGAAAAGTAACAAAGGACAATAATTCTGTCATTAGTCAAGATAGAGTTATGGTTTTTATGCACTGCACTTTGTCTTATTGTGCTTGGCCATTGTATGAAGTTGTATTGAATTCCAAACAGTAGTTTTCAAGTAATGCTCCGGACAAGGAAAATTAATAAAAGGCAATAACTCTGTAATTACTCAAGAAAGAGTTATGGTGTTTGTGCACTGCACTTCCTCTCAATGTACTTGACCATTGTATGAAGTTGTATTGAATTTCAACCAGTAGTTTTAAAGTTATGCTCCGGACAAGGAAAATGCAACGGACCGACCGACCGACCGACCGACCGACCAACCGACAGACCGACCGACCGACCGACCAACCACCGGGTGACTCCTATATATCCCCCTAAACTTCATTTCGGGGATATAAAAAAGAATTTAAAATAACTGGTGTTTACCCTATATTTTCTGATGCAACAATAAAAACAACTATGACGAATGTCAACGTATAAAAAAGTCGAAACCTGTATGTGATAACTTGTGAGTCAGGATCATCTGTTGACGAGCTGATTATATTCTCACCGACAAGCCACGAGGTGAAGGTCGGCGTCGTGTCTGTTACGTTAAATTCCGTTTCCCAGAAAATGTCGCCGAACATATTCATACCGTATACAGAAACCTGCAGTAAAACCAAATGTATTAAAATCTCTAGCTTTGTTTTAATTTTATTATTGTTATGCAGCGCAGCCGATATGGCATATTTGTTTTAGTTGCATTTCTATATTTCCCATCTGTATTTTAGAAAATGTAAAACAGCGTCATTGACACGGCACTGTAATGTCGCGTCTTTATGGAATGCTCTTAGCTAGAGCAATCATTCTTTATCTGTTTGTAAAAATATGTCGTTGAAGTTGAACTCATTTATTATCACTTATTATTTTACATGTTTCATGTGACCAGTAAAGAGTATCTAATATCATAAGTGGTTCTTACAATTGTGTAGCTCGTCGCACAGTTTAATGTTATATCATGTAAAATAATATTACCGAATCAAAGGTTAAGTTCAACCAGTTATCTATAAGAGCACTTCTGAAATTCCCAGTTTGTATGGTGCCCTGTAGATCTTGCTCGTGCTTGTTGCCTAATGGATCATTAACTGAACCTGTCGTATCCCAAAGTGCTTTGAAATCATCACCACTTTTAGATAACAAGACCATTAGCGTTGTAAAAACTGAAATTAAATACAATTAACATTAATGCAAAGTTCCATTTGTTCTTTCCACTGCGACTATGAATAAGTTAAATTACTAAATTAATTGCAAATGACACAATTATTCGTTTGGAGAAAAGCATCGAGATTTATTGTTAACAATCGTATAAATGAACATAATAAAACATTCAAGCACCAAAGCAAGCTTAATCTGAATATTCTAAAAAAAACAAAAACAAGTGCAACAGCGTCTACATAAGTTTCAATGAGATTCCTTCTCAATATTCTTACGAAATAATACATATTTCCTGACATAGAGTAGTTCAAAATACACACCTATGTTATATGCCATCTCCAAACTAGACGTTAGTTGTTTTACCTAGTTCTTTAAATGAAATATAAATTTCAAATATTGTCTGTTCTATCATTAAATAAATCCACATTTAAGCTATATTTTTTAACGAATATTATTTTACAACATCTGTCTTGGAAGTCACAACGCAAAACACGCCTGAATGTTAGGCTTTAGTTAGGTTACGCATGAACTAATTTGTTTTTGCAAATGTGAATCGCCTCTAAAATGTTTAGTCGAAAATGTTATTTATGAAAGATAAAGGCTTTCAGAAATGGATGTAAACGTCTGAAAAGTTGTTTTCTCGTTCAAAGACGATTACACCAGAAAATGCACAACTATTTCCGAATATTGAAAGAAAACCATCCCTGCTTCCCTCAGCGGCTTATAAGTTTTTAATACTGATTCGTGCCTGGTATTCAACTGCTACAATGTAATAAAGCTTGTTGCATGCATGCTAGCATTAATCCAGAGTAATCCGATATTCTTTTCGTAACAAGCAGTTTTTCATAGAAACTGAACTAGTCCTTTCATGCGGTTCTGCAAATTGTATCCCGGGGTTACTTAAAGGAATTTTGTTAAATATCAGGTTTATATTATATTCAATTAAATGCCAGTTATTCAAGCTTAAAAGGGTACACGGAGATATTTTTGACAGCGATTGGCGTCTTTGTAAACTGATTAAAATAGCAATCAAATATCTTTTACGTGTATTTTTGTAAAGTATCGGAAGCAAACCTTGATTAACATATCCTACGGAAACTTTTGGAATGCGAAATAGATTTTATATCATAAATGAACCGGACCGAGAAAAAGTGAATCTAACATTTTCATAAGTTGGGGATAAGAAAATCCCACCCGAGGGTTGAGATATGTCCAAAGAACGATGCTCTGCCATGGTGATTTTTACGTATCTCAGCCCGAGGGTGGGATTCAGGTATAGATAGCCAGGAGGGAGGTTGGGGCGAATAGGGAAATAAAATGTAAGCGATACAAATTACAAATACAAATCCAATGTTCCGGGTACGTCTTTTCTCTGAGTGGGCGCTTTCTTGAATTAACTCAAAACCACGCGGACCTTTGAAGTCACGCTCACTACAAAGTTTATTGAGCCTTACGATTGGTCGAGATCTGAGATGCTGCGAGCTTGCATGCAAAGATTACATTATATGATGCAGAACTGACCACGGTCACGTGTAAATATAAGTTTGACAGGGATTAGATTTATCATAATCTGCATCTGACCTATATATGACAAAGCACCAGGAAGTAAGTGGGTGGCTATCTATTCCTATACATGTATAATGTGTATCATTATTAATTTGAACTTGATCTGATAATCTTATTCTATGAAATTATTAGAATACATATTTGAAAATAAAACGTCTGGCAGGACCTGGCTCTGCCAGACAATATCAATCAAAAGGTGTTCGTAGTTATAGGAGTTAAGTACTGTTTGAACTTATAATAAAAGCTCAATGGCTAGTTCTATGCTACAAATGAACTTCGAGTGACTAAACAAACTGGCGTCAAGAAGACATAAAATCATAATTTATATTGTATATAAATTTGTTTATGTTTCGCAGATAGCAGTGTACTTAAAACCTGATATGCATTATACATGTATGGGAATAGATAGCCACCCACTTACTTCCTAGTGCTTTGTCATATATAGGTCAGATGCAGATTATGATAAATTTAATCCCTGCCAAGCTTATATTTACACGTGACCGTGGTCAGTTCTGCATCATATCATGTAATCCATTATGCATGCAAGCTCGCAGCATCTCAGATCTCGACCAATCGTTAGGTTCAATTAACTTGTAGTTAGCGTGACTTCAAAGGTTCGCGTGGTTTTGAGTTAATTCAAGAAAGCGCCCACTCAGAGAAAAGACGTACCCGGAACATTGGATTTGGATTTGTAATTTGTATCGTTTACATTTTATTTCCCTATCCGCCCCAACCTCCCTCCTGGCTATCTGTACCTATTCATGCTGAAACCTAACAATTGTTTTAGGTGGTTTTCATGGTGGTTTTCATTGTCCAACTTTGTATCATTATTAATTTGAACTTGATCTGATAATCTTATTCTATGAAATTATTAGAATACATATTTGAAAATAAAACGTCTGGCAGGACCTGGCTCTGCCAGACAATATCAATCAAAAGGTGTTCGTAGTTATAGTAGTTAAGTACTGTTTGGACTTATAATAAAAGCTCAATGGCTAGTTCTATGCTACAAATGAACTTCGAGTGACTAAACAAACTGGCGTCAAGAAGACATAAAATGTATATCAGGTTTTAAGTACACTGCTATCTGCGAAACATAAACGAATTTATATACGATATAAATTATGATTTTATCACCGTTTTAATCGCATTTTAACACAAGTGGAAATTATAAGAGCATAATTAATTTAAAGATAGATTTTGAAAGTCTGTGAAAAGATCAAACAGGCAGGGAATTGCGTAGCAATTATATCAATCAACCTTTTTTATAATAGGGGTTACATTTTAGACCATTTAGTAACATATTTTCTTTAGTACATATGAGAGCATCATTATAGTTTAAGTTTTCATTAAAATTTTGCAGTGAAGCCCCTCTACGAGTTCTGTATAATTTCAAAATGTTTGACTGACTCGTTATCTTTAACCATTCAGTACAATGCACATATTTATAAATTTCAAGTTGGAAGAAACAAAGGAGTAAATCAATCCATTACCAGCATGAGTTTAGACTTTTGCCTTTTGTCTTCGCAGAACACTGCTTTGATATGCACTGTAAACGTTGACATTGGGCCGTATTCATAAAGAATCTTAGAATTTTCCTTAAGATGTTTTTAATTTGAATATTTTCAACTTAGCTCAGAAATATTTAAAGTTCTTATTCATTAAGCAATTTAGAATTTTTCTAGATGAAAAAATATTTAAGAAAATATTGTCTAAATATATATATTTTATTAGGTTTGTAAGTAATATATTATAAGATTCTTCAGTTTATGAATACAGACCCTGTCCTTAATTTAACTGCAAAGGATAATAAATGCTGGAGGCGCATCATTATACTGGAATTTAAAGATATACATATCATATTAAATTTTATATATCTCATATCATTTACACTACCCGTTTTCTTGATTTCAATATATGCTTGTTTGCATATATGACAATAATACTGTTGTACATTTTAATTCGTACACATGGGTCTATGCTGTACTTAGTTGTCTGACAATCGAAGACACAGAGACAAGAACAGGTAACTATGTTAAGCAAGTTGGTTTTACTGGGTACAATGCTTCATGCTTCGGTTTGAAGCACTTCACATTTGGCTTCTCTGTCGTGATTCAATACGGGTTTTCACAGACTTATCGGTCTTGCGTACTCTTCAGCGTTAAAGAGCACAAACGGTTATCGATCGGCGAATGAGGGGGCAGTTTCGGTCCGATGACAATAATAATAATAATAATAATGATAATATAATACTTATAATGATATCTTTAGTTAAAGAAGGGTACACATAATTCGAAAGCGTAATACATTTCATTTTTTTCTGCATCATGAATGAATAATTCTATGATTATCGAGTATTTTATTTCTACTATAAGTTATAGCCTCAGAATATTTTTAGTTGTAGAAAATGATGAAAATTATAGGTTCTCCTTTTAACGTAAAACGGTCTCCGCCTCTTAACCTGACTATAAATGACTGTCCTATTAAGGTTGTAACAAGTCAGAAAGTACTTGGTGTTTACATCGACCAACACTTGAAATGGAACCTTCTGATAGACAAATTGTGTTTAAAACTGTCAAGTACTTTTACACTGTTGCGGCGAATATCCAAATATCTTACACAAGAAATGAAACAGATGTTTTATAAAGCATACATTCTTCCTATTTTTGATTATGGGTCGATTACGTGGAGTAACCGCGCCAAGCAACTTTTTTCAAAACTCACCGTTTTTCAAAAAAGTATTGCTAGGTGGATTTTATCAAAACCGTATTCTACACCTTCAATCGCTATGTTTAAAGAAATAAGATGGCTAACAGTAGAAGATCGACACAAAATTCATATTGCTGTAATGACATACAAAGCTCTTAACAGAATTGCACCTGAATACATATGCCAATTTATTACTGTTTCTGATAACAAAATATACAATTTACGATCCAACTCAAAGAGAAATTTAACACACGCAAGACCAAAAACAGAATACCTTAAACAAACGTTTAAAATCGTTTCCATGCTGACATGGAATTCTATACCAGAAACCACAAGAAATTCAGTCTTTTTAAATGCTTTTAAGTACCATTACAAACTATTTTTAATGAGTAATTACAGCACATTATAAAACACAGGTGTTGCTCTTTATTTTATTGCCGATAGGCCTATTAAGTCGGTTATGCATTTGTATGATTAATATTGTTACTTTGTTATATATAGAAGACCTCATTGTAAATATGTAATGTACATTTTGCTTTTAATTTTGTATTTGCATTATGAGTTTTACCTTCTGAAAATAAAGACATTATTATTATTATTATTATTATTATTATGAAATTATAATATGGAGGAAAGAAAAGAATCGCCGGCGAAGGCTTCGTTTACAATTTCATGAATGTGCATAAATGTTTACAGAAATTAAGTAAATTGTGCTTTCAGCATTTTCAACAAAAGATCAAAAATTTATTTTTTAATATGTTAAGTAAATTCGCACTTGTATTTGCATTAAAGAATAAAGCAAAGAAAATACGTGGTGTGGGAGTTATTTTTTCAAACAGAATCACATCTACAACGCACAAAAAGTAACTCCAAAGGGAGAATAATTATGAAACAAAAGTTCACTATTTACTAAATATTTCGGCCTACTAGCCTTCTTCAGTAGATGACAGCGCAAAAAATGTTAGGAATACATATTGACAATATTCTATCGTGGGATATACAAATCGCATCTGTACTGGATTCATACCAGTTGTCGGGCGCTACCAGATCTTCGGGCGTTTTTATGTTTCGTACCGCACAGGCTTTATACCGTACTCAAGGTCCTAGATTACGCATTCGTGTCACTTGTACGATTGTTCTTTCGGTGTAAGTGACTAAATAGGGAACTCAAACTTCTCATATTTGTTAAATATCCCGCTTAAATCACTTCTCTATTGTGTTACTATTTATAACCTAAGCTGCCAGCAGTTGGGGTTTTTCCGATTGTATTGCGCATGCGCTGAGATAAAAGCAGGGGTTCAGTTTGTAAAGGTACACTGAATATCGATATTGCAGACAATGTGAACGAAACTATGTCAGATATATAATTATTTGAATAAAAATTTGTAAAAGTAAGTATATTCAAGAAATACAATTTAAACATAAAAAGACTGTATAACGGATGAGGCGTAATATAAAATCGATATGAGATAAGTAGTTTTAAATACAGTCGTACAGATAAGTTATCAGAAATGGTTGAGTGGTTACGCTTACAGTTTGCCACCCACGCGGACAGGGTTCAAGGCTCACACTACGCTTAAATATCTTTTTTTGCTTCCCCCTTTTATTTCTTTTTTAAAGATCAGCATGAGCAAGAAACATTATTACTGTTCATATTTTATCCTTGTGAACATGTAAACTTTAATTGTAAATAATGCGAGTTAAATGATGTGTATCTTGATTGGAATATACTTATATTTATTGTTTTTTTTTCGTACATGTATTTAGAATAGTAAAACAAGCACTAAACATCTCTGTTGCGAATAGTGCTTTGCACAAAGTTGAGTGCCCGATAATTGGTTGCCCGATATGGCTTTAAAGAGGGAAACTGTACCCCTTTTCTGGCCTCATTTATAAACAAGCTCTGGTCGCAGTCGATAAACTGACAGGTTTATAATGTCATCAGAGAACCTAAGTTTATCCTGTGAAAATTTTATGGGTTTACTAGTATTTGTTGCTACACAAAATACAAAAATGATCATTTTCCGCCCGAGAACTGGTAGGAATCCAGTATGTAAAAAAAAATCAATACAAAAATTGCTCTCTTAAAACGGATAAACTTCATTTTAAATGATGAAATGAAAAAAATGTTTTATAATGTATATATAGTCCCTTGTTTCGATTACTGTTGTTCTGTATGGGAAAAGGTAGTCAGTCAAAAGAAAAAATAAACCAAATTATAAAACTGCAGATTGAAGCGTGCAGCTCGAATTATTTTACAAAGCCCCTTTAAAACGAACTGTAAAGTTATTTAAAGCATTGCAATGGATGACTTTTGAAAATAGATCTATATATCATGCTGCATTAATGGTATTTAAATGTAAGAATGGATTGTTTCCTGATTACATGTCAGATCTTTTAACTTTTTTCAAATAATGAACACTATGACTTAAGATCTAAAGAACGTAAAGATCTCATAATGCCAAAACATAAGACTAAATATATGAAAGATACATTTACATATCAAAGTAGCTATATTTGGAATCTTCTATCTTTGAATATTAGACAGATTAATTCATTGAATTCTTTTAAGTATAATTTACGCAAGTTTATACTTAATATGCAATTTTCGTAAATAAGTCATATAGAATCTTCGTATGAATGTTTTTTATTGTATTTAAAGTTAACAAAAAATTACCAATGTTCAAGTTATTTCGTCATACGGCCATGTATGTTGAAGTGAAGAATGTGTATACATTTTGAAATGTTTCAATTGAACTGCTTTTTCTCAATCAATGAGTGTTTTTGGGTACGTCTGCTATAATTAATATTGCTTTAGAAACTGTTCATTCATTCATTCATTTATTTATTCATTCACTAATTCATGCTGCATTATTCAATCAATCAATCAATCCATCCATCCATCCATCCATCCATCCATCCATCCATCCATCCATCCATCCATCAATCCATCATTCATCCATTCATTCATTCATTCATTCATTCATTCATTCATTCATTCATTCATTCATTCATTCATTCATTCATTCATTCATTCATTCGTTCATTCAATCGTTTATTGTATAAATGCTTTTTTTCTTTTCAGAAGTCCACATTGTAAATAAGTCAAATGTTTTGTACATTTACTTAATGTGTTTACCTTCTATAAATAAAGATTTTATTATTATTATTATTATTATTTTTATTTTATTATTATTATTATTATTGTTATTATTATTATGAAAATGTAAAACAATCTGTGTATTGTACGGAAGCGTATAATGGTCGCCAGTTGCTAGATATTTATGTAGATTTGATGCGAAAATATGGCTTCATGTTTGAAATCTTACGGAGGAAATGCAAGATAATAATATAAATAATTACATGATAATTGTAGCATTCGTTTCTTAAGAATCAGCGAGTAAAATCATTTTGAACGGTGTAGTTTTTGCATGGAAGATTTATTTGCTTGTATAAAATCATTTATTACTAAAGATGAGTTTATATTTAGCTCCAACATCAGTGAAACTAGAGTAGATGACTTATGAAAATGTCCCCTTTTCAGCTCACCCAGGCCTGCCTGTCTGCCCACCTGCCCGGCACACTTACCGTCTGAACACTAGAGGCCACATTTAAAGTACAATCATCATGAAAATTGGTCAAAAATATTTGTCTTGATGATCTCTCGACCAAGACTGATACCAGGTCACGCGGCGTCAAATCCTAGATAACCTTGTCAAATAATCGAAAAATCTTTAAAACATTGTAGAAGCCACATTTTGTACCCAATCATCAGTAAAATTGGATAGAATGTTGGTCTTGATGGAATATAGGTAAAGATAGAAACTGTGTTACGTGTGATCCAAACCTAGGTCACCAGGTAAAATGATAGAAAAGCGCTGTGATCACTCCAGAAGCTAAATTTGGACCCTATGATTCTAGAAATGTCTTTATAAATGCTACGTCAAGTTTGAATTGGGTCCCATGGGATCAAAATCTGGATTACAAGGTGAATCATAGAACAACAACATTCTAGAATTCACATTTTGAACCAAATCATCTTGATAATTAGTCAGAATGTTTGTTTTGATGAACTCTAGACTATAAGTTTGATACTGGGTCTCGTGGGGTCAAAAAGTAGAACTTCGGTTTCAATCATTTAAAAACCTACGAACACTCTAGAAGCCATATTTGACACACAGGCATCAGTTATCTTGAAAGAAAGTTTGCCTTGATGAACTTTAGGCAATACCGAAACTGCGTTACATCTGGTCAAAGGTTAGGTCACTAGGTACATTGATTTTTTACCTACGTTTGGACTGTGTGTACCATTTCGCAAAGAGATTTAAAAATTGTCAGCGGTTGGCTTTCATCATGACTTTAAGACTTTAAACCTACTTTTTGCATTTTGGGGCAATAGTATTCAGTTGAGCGATAAAGGGCCATCTTGGCCCTCTTGTAATTCATTACAGCCAAGAGCTGCAGAGTAAATGATGGTTTTCGGTTTCAGCTTTGCGGCAGAAAACAACTAATTTACGTTAGATAGAACAATATGTGTCGGATTCTGGAAAAAGTCTGTTTATTAATTGTTTTAGCGAGATATGATATTGTGATTGCATTTTACGTCTAACTTGTTACGAAAACAAACCGCTCTGTTTATAAACAGTTGTTTTATTTTTTCATGGCATAACGCACAATTGCAAAATATTATCAAGCAAAGTCAACATATTGCCACACACATGTCTAGTTGACATAAACAGTAACTGTCGACCATTATACGCTTCCGTAGTATTGCATCTATTGAAGAAGGCCAGTAGGCCGAAATATTTAGTAAAGAGTGAACTTTTAAATTGTTTAACTTCTACACACGCGTTTTGTGTATTATTTACTATTAATTTATACAGTTAACTGTAAATTACTTTATTATCTTAACAAAAGAATAAAGAAGTTATCAAGTAAATTTCAAATAAAACATTAAAAAAAATTTCAAATCGAGCTTGAAAACGGAAGCAAATAATGATTAACAGTAATGGCAAGTACAGCATGAGAGTTTTTTTCCGTTACTTGTCAACTTCTACTAGCACCGACCTATGCTTACTACACCAATCATGACTTTAGAATAATCTACTAATTAGTGAAACGATTTTTTTACGATGTCAGCATCATATTCTAAAGAAAGAAAATTAATATAAGTAGTTAGAAAAACGGACCTTTGCACATAGCTGCGTAATCAGTTTGAAAACAGATGATGAAAAACGGGAAAAAAAAGTATTTTTAATTTAATACAAAAATGGATACGGAAAGAGTAAATGAAAAGAGAGAAACTGCTTTAAAAATGCTAAATACTTCTACAACTGAATGTACGGGCAGTTTTTATTCACTTATTCTTCTACTTTTCCGGGTAAAAGTATATATTAGTTGTTAAGAATATCAATTCAAAACGCTGCTGTTTTTTACACAAAATACACGGAAATAATTGTTATAGCTTAACGTGTATGTATTTATTTCAGTACCAAATACCAAGGATAACACAATAAAGAGAAAGCTCTTATTTCCATTGTGGTCCTTTATTTTAGAAACAGAAGCAGATACAAGGGAATCCGGGTGCCAGACCCTAGCTCTTTCACGAATAGACCCCTTGGTTTTTTTACGTGCCCGGCGTAAAGCACCGATACACGCGAGACTACCTCTGGGTTTCTAACCAGTTCATCTCAGATAGGTGGGAAACACTGAAAAGCCTTTCTGAAATATACAGTGCCCTGGCCGAGAATCGGACCGGGGACCTCCGGATTGGTAGTCCAGAGCGTTAACCACTCGGCCACCACACCACCACAGTGTTGTCATAGTACGAAATAATTGTATATGAAGATAAAAAAAAAAAAACACGACGCGGTCGTTCTCCTTGTTCTGTCATGATTTATACTCTATAGATCTGTGAAAATATAAATGAATATCTATTTTCACATGTGTATTTAGGTCCATGTAGTTATTTATTACGCCTGCCCCTGCTCCCCTGTGTATTAAAATCATTAATCGTTGCAGAGATTATTAAATATTTTAAATCATACCCCCATGTAGACAAAAGGGGACAAATTAAAAAAGGTTTAAGTAAAATATATTTAAAACTGTTGCAGCACCATTTTATAAACGAAAATATCCGCCGAGTAGATGGGTCCCTGACTTTTGGTATAAAGTGAGTGATTCATGTATTTCTTTAAAATTTGACTTAATATATTGCTTTTATTTTCATGATGTGCAGTTCCAAATTCTGTCAAAAGGGTAAAAGTTCGGTAAGCTAAATTTCAGTGCTAAAATTTATGAACAACAAGCGGTCACTAAAGCGTATGGAAATATTTATTATCATTTATATTGGTGTACTGGGTAAGAGCAGAGTCCCTGGCTGACTATCTGCAAAATGATAAATTGGTGTATTCTTCTTAGGTCGTTTTCAAATTTCGTTAAAGTATCTGATATATTGATATCATCGTCTGTTTGATATAGCATATTACAACGAAATACCGTGTCTACTGAGAAATATTCCGAGAGAGATTGAAATAATATAGGCCTACATGTAGATATTGAGAGAATTTCAATGCTACCAGGCTATTCTAAAAATATTCCACACCATTCTAAAATCTGTTGAAGTGATCATGAATTCAAACATTTGTTTGAAAGTATTCTAGACTATGTTGGAATTCAGTACTCTGGAATGTGGTTTCTACTTCCGTGGTTCTGTGTGGTTTTCTTGGTAGATAAAGAAAATCCGGTTAATACTCGTGGATTCATGTTAACAGTGCCAATGACATTTACAAATTAAGTCTTAGTTGAACAAGGAAGTTACTCTTTTCATAAATAGAATGCTCATATGCACACATAGTATCATTGGATGTTAAATACGTCTAGGTATTTTAGATGAGTGCACACAACATATATATCTCTTAGGCATATAACATAATGAATGTAGTAAAATCAATGAGTCTGACTTGCATCGGCCAATGAAATGTGTGGTATATCTCAGGTTTCAGAAAAGACATGGGAGTATGATGGGTCCAGAGACAAAAAATGAAAGAATACCATCACTGGACTCGTGTATACATTTTTTTATAATAGGATAGATAGTTTAACTATAATTTTATGTATGTTCAATTTAAAAACAAGTCATGCCGACCAGAAATAACACAGATACAAAGGTATCAAATTCCAGCACAGCCCCGAACATTTTTCTGTGTAGTCCTTAAAAGAGGAACTATCTGCATGGTATAAAGTCCAGTTGAGGGATCATTTTCAATCATAGCAATAAATCAGATTCGCACAGGGATCATATATGTTATGAATTTTGCCAGAATTCCATGGTAGGAGCTGTTATAAATGTTTAAACATCAATTTTTAAAGATGTTTTAAAAATGAATTTAAAATAAAAAATAAATACCTTTTCCTATACCGCTAACAACCTCTGTTTTGAATAGTGTAAAATGACATCAATTAAAAGAAATCGTACTGACTCGAACCCGGACCCTTCGCTTACAGGGCGAATTCTCTGGCTGAGCTATCCGGACGCTTAAACATGTTCTTCCTAGCTACGATAAAGTTACATGTGGAGAAACAACAGTAAACGCGTATTTATATATTATTTAATATACGTATACTCTGTAAAAATAATATATCATTTTAAGCAGAAATGTCCATTCAGACTTCCTAATCTTACTCCCGACTTGAAAGACTATCAATATTTAATTGTACATCAACTTTGTGAAGGAAAATTACTATAGGTATTAGAATGTGAAAAAAAAATTAAACACCATTACACACGGTATTGGTTTGTCATTTTTTTGTATATGAAATGATTTGATTTTGTTAACTGTAACGTCACCTCTAGGATGTGTACTGCTTCATTGACCGCCGTACTGTATGTGAGTTCCGTAAAGCCGGAATTTACACTTATCAAGTTATCTGAAGTTGTCGCCCTTTGAAATATTTACGACGTTTGTAATCACGTTTTGCGGATGCAGTCCAGGACTGCCGTTACAAAGCAAACAAATGATAGTCTTATGGCCCCCTTGGTGTAAGTTTGGCCTGTTTTTGTTACTTCTTTATTTTATGATAACTGCCTACATGTAAATTGTATTGATAAGATCTTTATTTAGCTGGAATAACTGAATCTACGGTCAAATTTTCTAAGGCTTGAATAAAAGCCAGTATACGGTATAGAATTGTCCGGTCGAAGGTTTAGGTCAGAGTTCACTAAATTTTAGGTTGTATACCTATGACTGTTTTATTATTCAGTAAGCATTGTATAAGACTGTGTAATGTTGAAACCATAGTGTGAAACTGATTGCTGTAATTTGTGCAGATTATTGTATGTTAAGGTGCATAATACTTATGGTATCTTTTCATTTGTATTTTTCAGTGATTTACTGATTGACTATTAGCAAAGAACAGTATAGTTAAGAACTTATCAGCGTCTTTGTTTATAAAGTCCTGGACTTTCATAGTAAATCAACCACACACCAGCCATGGCAGACTCGAAAACGATGCAGACAACCGACACAGAAACTGAAGAGAAGAGAGTGAAAAGACTTACAGAAAAGTCAGAAAAACTGTATGAAGAAAATGTAGAAAAGTATAGAAAGAACCTAATGAGTTATAGAAGAGAAATGGAAGAGTTAATACTGCTGTATAAGAACACAGAAGAACTGACTAAAAATGATTCTGTTGAAATGCGCAACAAATTGAACAATTGCTATGACAATTATGATATGATAGTTCAAGAGTATCATAACTATCTGGAAAGGACAAGAACTGAACAAAGCCTAAAAGAGTTAGCAAGCGAAAAGGTTATACACAGAACTACTGCTGAAAAGGTCGTTATGATTTTGACAGAAATAGAAATGAGTATAAAGAATGTATCAGTTCACATCCCAAGTATAGTGCCATCTAGAACTTCAACCAAATCATCAAGTGTGAAATCTCATAAAAGTAATATCTTAATTGCAGAACAAAAGGCGAAGCTTGAAGCGGCGAAAACAAAACTGGAATACGAGAAGAAAGAATCTGCCTTAAAGGAAAAAATGGCTTCACTAGACTCAAAATTAACTTTGTTGAACAATGAGAAAGAAGTAGCTGTAGAATTGACGAAATTAGAAACTCTAGAGGAACATCTGAGTGAAAACTCGCATTCTGAAGCAAGTGTGAAATCAGAGATAATTGGAAAAACAAATCACTGTAGACTTAGTGATGTATCGGGTTTACCAAGGAGAATTGATTTAATGACACCAAAACCAGCTATTCCACTACGTGAACCAATGTTTGATGAGATGTCTCGTTTAAATCCGAATGCCAAACCGTTTGCACCAGAAACTTCAAAACAGTTGTCAGATTTATCTGTGTTCCTGTTGAAAAAGGACTTGATGATTCAACGACTTAACACGTATAATGATAAACCAGAACACTTTCAATTCTGGAAAGCAAATTTCAAGAACATTATGAATGAGTTGAACGCATCACCGATCGAAGAGTTAGATCTATTGTTGAGATATCTTGGTCTCAGATCGAAAGAGCAGGCGCAAAATATCGCACAGTCGAACCCGAATAACAAATCTAAAGCCCTGCAGTTAATATGGGAACGGTTATTCGAAAGATTTGGAGCTCCAGAATTAATAGAGAAATCATTAAAGGAAAGGATCGACAGTTTTCCACGCATTAAAGACAATAGTGAATTATACGGACTCGCTGATTTGTGTCGAGAAATCGAATCTACAAAAAATGATGAGCGTTATACACATCTGTTGAGCTATTTTGAGTCGTCAACTGGAGTCAGACCCATCGTTGAAAAGTTGCCGTTCAATATTCAGAACAAATGGATATATAGAGCCACAAATTACAAAAGAGCTAACCAAGTTTTATATCCACCGTTCAGCGTATTTTGTACCTTCCTTGATGAGATTAGTACAATGTTTAATGATCCGGGGTTATCTGTGTCCTACGTGAAATCTAATGATAGAAAACCTAGTGTTCGTAGTCAAAACCAAACTGTTAATGTCAGGAAAACTGTAACTGATTCCTCTCATGTACAATGTGTAGAGTTCATGCCAAACTGTTGTCCAGTACATAATAATGCAAAATCACACACTCTTAACAATTGTATGACATTTTTGCAAAGGTCTGTCTCAGAACGTAAAAGATTCCTAAGAGACAATAATATTTGTTTTAAATGTTGTAACTCCAACAAACATACATTTAAATCATGCACTTTCACAGGACCATGTGACGAGTGTGGCAGTCAACGCCATCCTGCAGCACTTCACTACTTTCAAGCGGAACAATCAACAACAGACAGTGATCGTCAAGGGAAGCAACCCAGTAAAGACTATGGCAGGGAGCGACCTCCTGCAGTTACCCCCCCCTGTAAAACCCACATGTGAAACAAAACCCCCACCTCAAGATCAAAGACCCCCTCAAAAGTCACTGGAAGATGTACAAACATTTGTGGTGATGGTTTTGTTGGTAAATCTTGTTCAAAGACATTGCTAGTAAATATATATCCAAACCACCATCCTGAGTTATCAAGGTCGGTGTACTGTATTGTTGATGATCAAAGCAATAGAACACTGTGCAAGTCAAAAATGTTTGATTTATTTAGCAATGTACCAGTGGGTAATGAAAATTATGAACTTAACTCATGTTCAGGATCCTCTGTGTGTAATGGCAGAACTATTGACAATATGACGGTTTCATCTATAGATGGACAATTCTGTACAAAACTCCCAACCATACTAGAGTGTGATAGCATTCCGAACTCGCGGTTGGAAATCCCTACACCGGATATAGTAAAATACCACCAACACTTCTCGGATGTCCCCATTCCCACGTTGCGTGAGGACTGTGAGATAGTACTTCTCATAGGACGTGACGTAGCCGAGGTGCACCATGTATTCGAACAACGTATATCCCCCGAGAAGCCAGGTGCCCCCTTTGCTCAGCGTCTAGGTTTGGGATGGGTAGTCATTGGTGAAGTTTGTTTGTCATCGCACAGACCACCAGTACGGACTATGAAGACTTATGTTTGCGAAAGTGGAAGACCGTCCATATTTGAACCATGTAGTAATAAGATTACTGTTAAACATTGTCACCTTGACCAGGTCGGGGCTGATGACATATTTGTTCATACAAAGAATGATGATAAGCCAGGCTTATCCTTAGAAGATAAGGAGTTTCTGACACTTATGGACACGCACTTTCATAGAGATAATTCTGGTCACTGGACTGCACCTTTGCCATCATTACCAGAATCTTCCGAGCAATATGACCTACAAAATCCTAATGAGGATGTTGAAGTTCGATCCTTGGTGACAAGCATGAAAACTGAAGTGAAATTTGGAATAAATGGCTTTGAGAAGTTCTCAACTTGGAAGAGACTTGTCCTTGCTATATCTGCTCTCTTGAAATTTGTCAGGCGTTTTAAGAAGAGGCATACTTCAAGTAGTGACAATTGTCAGTCACAGATACTTCCAGAGCAGGAAACCGATGCCAAAACTTTCATTATCAAACAAGTGCAAAAGGAGATATACCACAAGGAAATATCATGTTTGAAATCTGACAAAAAGTTACCTAAACAAAGTAATGTGTTGGATCTTGCACCATTTATGAATAAAAATGAAGAAATTCTCAGAGTTGGAGGAAGACTGAAATCCTCTCAACTACCTAAAGGTGAAAAACATCCTATTCTTATACCTGGACGATCACATACAGCTACTTTACTGGTTCGACATTATCATGAAAAGGTCCACCACCAAGGACGTCATATTACTGAGGGCGCCATTAGAACAGCCGGTTATTGGATAACTGGTGGCAAGAGATTGATAGCCAACCTTATTCACTCATGTGTGCAGTGCCGTAAACTCAGAGGTTCATTCTCCTCTCAAATGATGTCTAACTTACCTGCTGATCGAATCACACCTGCTCCGCCCTTTACCTATGTTGGAGTCGATGTGTTTGGCCCCTGGAATGTTATTACCCGTCGTACAAGGGGCGGAAGTTCTACATCAAAACGTTGGGCAGTTCTCTTTACTTGCTTGTCAATCAGAGCCATACACATTGAACTAGTAGAAGAGATGTCATCATCAGCGTTTATCAATGCTCTGAGACGGTTTACCTCACTAAGAGGTCCTGTCAAAATCTTTCGATCAGATCGAGGGACTAACTTTGTTGGAGCTACGGAAGATTTGGGGATCGAAGCTGTCAACGTTGAAGACAGAAAATTTGCTAACTACCTACACGAGTCTGGAAGTGTTTGGATTTTCAACCCCCCTCATTCTTCTCACTTTGGAGGTGTTTGGGAGAGAATGATAGGAGTTACTCGCCGTATTTTGGATGCTATTCTACTCGAAAACAAAAACAAGCACCTAACGCACGAGGTGTTGTCAACATTCATGGCAGAAGTTTGTGCAATTGTGAACGCGAGACCTATCACACCTGTTTCATCAGACCCAGAAAACCCATTTATTCTGTCCCCCTCTGTGCTTCTTACACATAAAAGTGCAAATAGTCCTGTTTCAATGTTTGATTATTTAGATACAAAAGATATGTATAAAGCACAGTGGAAGTGCGTTCAAGTCTTAGCTGAATCTTTCTGGAAAAGATGGAGATTGGAATATTTGTCACAATTACAACCACGCAGAATCTGGAAAAATCGATCTGAAAATATCAAGTTAGGTGATCTAGTGCTCTTACGCGATAAATCGGTACATAGAAATGAATGGCCCATAGGCATTGTGAAAAAGGTGTATCCAAGTGATGATGGGCTTGTTAGAAAGTGTTCTGTAGAAGTAATGAAAGATGGAAATAAAACTGAATACACTCGTCCAATTGTTGAGCTAGTAAAGCTCCTAGAGTAACTGTTATTCATCAGTGAGGTACATTTCCATTTTTGGATGTAGTATAATTTTGCTTGTTGAATCAGATTGCCATTTTGACTAAAGCATTATATTGATGATATAACAAACAACTTGTGATATTTCCTGTACAATGTATGTGATTTTCTGTACAGAACTTTTTCTTTTGATAGAATTGATGTATAGTCACTATATTGAATTGTTCAAACTTCAGGTATTTCTGCCAAGTGTATGAACTTTCAGATTTGATGAGCAGTACATATTTGTAGAGTTTCTTAGCATGAAACTATGCTTGTGTTTGTATACAATGATGTAATCTTATGGTACAGTAACTGAGGCATTAAATGGTATAGTTAGAATTGATGAAAGTACAATAATTCCCACTAGTCAGTATCTTTTATTACATCTTTTGGAAGGTTTTGAAACCTTGTACCATTATTTGCGTTGTGATTTTTCTGTACGGTTGCTTGCGATTTTTTGTATGATAACTTGCGAGCAGAATTTTTGTTAAGCCTTTGCAATTCCTTTTTAAGATCTTTGTTTTGCAAGTATTTGTTTATGTCATATAGTGATACAATTCAAAGTAAATTATATCAGGCAGGGAGTGTAACGTCACCTCTAGGAGGTGTACTGCTTCATTGACCGCCGTACTGTATGTGTGTTCCGTAAAGCCGGAATTTACACTTATCAAGTTATCTGAAGTTGTCGCCCTTTGAAATATTTACGACGTTTGTAATCACGTTTTGCGGATGCAGTCCAGGACTGCCGTTACAAAACAAACAAATGATAGTCTTATGGCCCCCTTGGTGTAAGTTTGGCCTGTTTTTGTTACTTCTTTATTTTATGATAACTGCCTACATGTAAATTGTATTGATAAGATCTTTATTTAGCTGGAATAACTGAATCTACGGTCAAATTTTCTAAGGCTTGAATAAAAGCCAGTATACGGTATAGAATTGTCCGGTCGAAGGTTTAGGTCAGAGTTCACTAAATTTTAGGTTGTATACCTATGACTGTTTTATTATTCAGTAAGCATTGTATAAGACTGTGTAATGTTGAAACCATAGTGTGAAACTGATTGCTGTAATTTGTGCAGATTATTGTATGTTAAGGTGCATAATACTTATGGTATCTTTTCATTTGTATTTTTCAGTGATTTACTGATTGACTATTAGCAAAGAACAGTATAGTTAAGAACTTATCAGCGTCTTTGTTTATAAAGTCCTGGACTTTCATATTAACAGTCATAATTAATTGTTTCACGAATTTCAAATATATTAACTATAACAGTGGAGACTCGTTCTGTTTATTGAGTGCATGTTATAATATAAAGTGGTCTTGCGAGGCAAACGACCAGTTTTTTTGTTCAATAGTTGTATGTAGGGCAACGTCGTGTATCAATAAAGAACCGACGATATAGAATATATGTATAACAAAACTAAGGCTGACAGCTTCTGACATTAAGCGATTTTAATATGTTAAGGATAGCCTTAATCTAGATCTCACAGAATCCAATATTGTTTTCCGGGGTATAAAGGCAGTGGACTGAGTAATATGTGTGATAAATATCACCAAACTGCGATCTATTCAGAAACATTGAATTGGAATAATTTAAGCTTTGATGGAATGTGTGCACGTACCATAATTTTCGTGGAAGAATAGCTGCGGTTAATGGCATTATTTATCATTTGTGGGAACATTGGGTGTTACTTAAAATAAATCTGGACAAACGAAACAAAACAAAACAAAACAACAACAGCAAAACAGTATCGAAAAAAGTATCATTTATATGATTAATACATACAAAGTTATTCTGTATTTTATCTCTTTCTCTCAATTTAATAACATGTCAACATGTGAGGGATTCCCACAATTACCCACTTTATGAGCAAACCGACGAACTCCTAAAATTTCTCTGAAATATTTACATTCTATTGAAATTGGCCAGCCATATATAGAAAAGTAAAATGTTTCAAAGGAAACCATAAAATCGTTAACTGTGAAAGCATAGCCAAAATGTCAATTAAAGAAAGGTAACTCGTAACCGGTATTAGAGCATTAATTTGCAGCGTTTATCTCCCTTTGGTTAAGTGAGTACTATAACAGTCTCCCTTCATCAACCACTCTACTCCACAGTGTATTTGAATTCAAAATAACAAAAAACTTAATTTTCTAATAAGACTCTACTGTCTATGTACCTGTCTACTAGGAGACTCCATAACAATAATTTATTGCTGAAAACTTTTAGTAGATGCTACGTTAAATGAATCTTACGCATTCAATTCAATATACTTTATTTAACGACGGTTACACAGTAAACAATTACAGCATCATTTGTCTAACTTGTGGCCGTCAACAATATGTTTAAGGAATTCTTTTACACAAAATCAAGCATTCTAAACACATTTAAACAAAGGTTTATACAATGTACATATCCAATTTGTAAGGAAGAATGAACACTGTGAACGATTTGCCTGGATTACGTCATATAACCATTCTTTTAATAATCATATTTATTTTCCAAGAAGAAAGTTTCTGTTGCATTTGCGAAACGAAGATTATCACATTTAAATGATTTTAATTTCATGTTTTCAGATTGTGTTACTGTAACAACATTGTGTACAGAACTAATATTTGATATATGGAAATCAGACACATTGTAAGTGGTTACCAGAAACGAATAGTTTACAATATTAGAGGCCAAGCCTCCTATTCATCCCAATGGCATATACATGTACAATCATACAACTAGCGATAACACGGTAGTGCAATTTCATTATCCTCGCGCAGAGTACGACAAAACAAACGTTTTATACCATAATTCCTGTTATGTAATGGTGCTGTCACACAAAAGGCGGATGTTTAAATC
This sequence comes from Saxidomus purpurata, assembly GCA_022818135.1. Lineage (NCBI taxonomy): Eukaryota > Metazoa > Mollusca > Bivalvia > Venerida > Veneridae > Saxidomus > Saxidomus purpurata. Next base: position 12,252,914 of record JAFMSR010000010.1, read on the forward strand.
GACAGAATGTTTTTTCTCATATTGTTTGATGACGGTTACCAAAATGAGTAGCATTTTTGTAACGGATGAAAAAGGTAATATATCTAGCCGAATATATATCTAGTATTACATGGAAAAGAAAACATAGATGGAAAATTTAAATATGTTGTTATTTATCGTAAACATGTTGTTATTTACGTAGACCAGTGCATTTTGTACGTACAAATTTGAAGAAACCTGTGTTGTAGTAATATCAAATTGTAGTATTATAAAGATTTTAAATTATTACATGGAAAAGAGAACTACGTATCTTGCATTGACATTGGTAAATTTAGAAAATGTATGGCAAATTTTAGATTTTCATCTTATAATCTCATGATAGAGCAAGGACGATACTATAACATCCCTTCTGAATATCGTTATTGTTGTTACTGTGAGTGTATTGTAGAGGATGTGTTACATTTTATCTTGATATGTCCTCTATGTAATGACCTTCCGGAGAAATATTACAAACCCTTTCACGTATCAAATTTTGTGATTTAATGTCATGTACAACTGTTACAACAATTAGAAGTTTAGCCGTGTATCTATATCACTCTTTCAAACGTAGAACCGAACTATTAAGTAGTATATAGAAAAATATAGTTAATTAGATATTCGAGCTTATTATATAAACATGTATTTGGTATGTAGTTCGAAATTATTGGCCTTTATATAAATCCAATCTGTGCAAATGCAGGGATCACCATAGGCTTTCTTTCTTATGACACAATCGCATACTATGATAATATGTGAAGATGTTTTGTTTGTATTCACATATTTCAATGTATGTTACTGCTATGTGCATAAGTTGTGTATTGGCCGGTGGCCTAGAGATCATAAATATACTATACTTTACTATACTGTCAAAAATGAGTATATGATTATCGCATTTTGTATTTTGTATTCACTTCACGTTCCGGTTTGTCATATAAATTATCCATAAACTTGAAACAATTTACTGTGTTTGCAAAACAGGCCCCATGTTGTTCATTTTATAATACAACTGTACAACTTCATGACGCTAATCTACCATTATTGCACACATAGTTCTATTTGATACAAATGGTCACAGAAAATGCAAACATTAACAGATACATCTCTGTGCTATTCATTTTTAAATATATATAGTAGATTAAGATATTATTTCAAAACTACATTCAAGGTGAGATGATACGGTCGACGTTTTAATCAGATATGAGAAAATAATGTATGTCGATTGAATGCTTTATATTAGTGTACAATTTAAAGCGACTTAACTTTCACTGTGCGCAATGTCAAATTGCTGACTTCCAACATGTCAGCTATGTCAATAAGTGCAAGTGTAACAACAAATATTTCATTTGAAAATTGCAGATCTGGAAGTTGAGTATTGTGTTGATTAAAACTGTTACAGAACACCGCTTTACGGCACATGTATATGTACGAGAAAACTGAATTCTGTAAAAATGTAAAGTCATATACAGCCTCATACGCCAAGTCTTGTAAGATAAAACACACTGGACACGTCTGATTTATGGCTTACTGTCTCTACTGCTTGGGCATAATCCATTCTTAATGTTATGAAAGAGTTTCTTGAAGTCTCGGAATAGCATAGGAGCATCTATGAATACAATGGCCGCAAATATACTGACCAAAATCCCAACACCTACGTACCCAATGCTGACTGCAGATACCCGCGAGTCTTTGGCACTGGTTAATTTTCGTGTAGTTGCCGACAGCAATGAAACATTCACTGCTAGAAGGCGCTGTATTTCAGCTATCCTCTCCTGTATATAAAATGTATTAGCGACATGAAAATGGATCTAAGAGTGATACATATGTAAATTCACACACAGTAATGGCCCCATATAAATTTTGTTGATAGTTTATGCAGAAGTATTTTATATATATATGCATATGCTTTTATTATAAGAGTTCAGTCCACAGGAGGATAAATTTACGGATCAAACTTCTTTACACGTGTACATGTACTTGCATTAAATGATTAATTCATAGTAAATATATCGAAATCTGTCGCAAGTGTCTTTTGCTTGTCACTTGGTCTAATTTTACTCTTAGATTCAAGGCTGAAGAACCAAAAAGAAAACTTCAATTAGTCTATCCTTTGTTTTTCACAAAAGAAATAAAAAGTCATTTCTATGTTCTCTTCACAACTGTTTATAAACACATTAAAAAGAACCATACCTGTAATTCGGCTTTGGTAAGATTCAACTGTTGTAACGTTTCATTACATGGACAGTGAAAGGCAGAATCTGTTGTTGTACCAGGTGATTTGGTGGCTGAGATCGAGGAAGCAGCTGATGAGGTTGTAATTGTTGGTGACGATGAAGTTGAAGACGTAGATGATATTGTGCTGATAGACGATGCAGCTGTGGTGGTAGTAGATGGTGCTGACGTAGAAGTTACAGTAGATGTTGTTGCAGTAGATGTTGTGGTAGGCAAAGTTGTAGTAGCGCCACTGGTGGTAGACGGAGGTGTAGTGCCGCTGCTAGTGGTAGACGGGATTTTAGTGGTGCTGCTGGTGGTAGATGGAGTGGTAATGGTGCTGATGGTAGGTGCTGCAGTGGTAGATGTACTGGTTGGTAGATGTGCTGACGTGGTAGTAGATGGTGCTGACGTAGAAGTTACAGTAGATGCTGTTGCAGTAGACGGGGTTGTAATGGTGCTGATGGTTGTAGACGGAGTGGTAGTGGTGCTGCTGGTAGGTGCTGCAGTGGTAGATGTACTGGTTGGTAGATGTGCTGACGTGGTAGTAGATGGTGCTGACGTACAAGTTGCAGCAGATGTTGTTGCCGTAGATGTTGTGGTAGGCAAAGTTGTTGTAGCGCCACTGGTGGTAGACGGAGTTGTAGTGCCGCTTCTAGTGGTAGACGGAGTGGTAGTGGTGCCGATGGTATGTGCTGCAGTGGTAGATGTACTGGTTGAAGTGGTTCTCGTGGTTATTAAAGGTCCATTACTAAGGCCAGATCAAATTTCTTATTAAGCCTGAATTGTAACAGGCTTTTTCTCAGAAGGAAAAAATGTCATACTGCATCGGATGTGACAATATTGAGTTGAAAATTTAATAAATTATATTTTGCATTTTCAAAAACGAAAGTAAGTTTTCCAGTTTACAAAAAATCTTTGTAATTTTTAACAAATCTCACTGAAAGAGGTTGTAAATAGATTTAATATAAATAAGCATGCATATCTTAAAAATAATGTTGAAGAATTTCACTTCAAATGATTTGCAACGTATATTTCTGACTGTTGACGACATGCAAAAAAGCGAAAGTAGGACAAAAAGACCAGCCACGTCAATTTAAGGAAATACAAAAAAACATTCACTCGTTTCTCTGCAGCAGTATTTCAGACAGGGAAATACTTCACGGCTATTGTAAAGTTTTAGAAGCCAGTTTCAAACTGTATTCCCTGTTACAATTTCAGAAAATTCAATTTCGTCCGAGTAATGGACCTTTAATAATTATAAAGTTAAGTAGAATGCATTAATAATTTAAATTTAGGATTTATGAAACATAAAATTAAGCAAAAGGAGTACAAAATCAACATCTTAAAATCATTAGTTTAATAAATTAATTACTTTTAAATTGCATGATAAAATGGCGGTCTTCCAGAACATAATTTCTTTCATTATCGGTCCAGTTCGTAAGAACTATGCACAATAACTTAACCCCATTCCATGCTCTATTTTTCAATAAGCATGAGCCATATGTTTTCTTGTTAACTACCATTTTCATGATAACTTTTGTCTTGAAGAATCACGTGTCTGTTGAAACAATACATTCTAGATATGATAGACTACACTACTGTGTTGGAGATAAATTCCTATATAAGGAATGTGTGGATATTTCAGCTAGCTTCGATACCGTCTGTATGGATGTTCAGCATATGATATTGTTCCGGTTTTCTCCCATAGAACGTTTGATACGTATGTACCTTTTCAATGTTTGTGTATTCTTACATTCACAATTTATTATATTTATCAGATCATTGATTTCAGTACATTGTTTTTCGAATATATTGCACTCTCATTTAAAACTTTTGCATCCAGTGTTTGATTCCTGGAAATCTCATTACTGTAAGGAAAAAATCCTAAAAAAGCATAGTTCAAGATCTTGAACTACTCACGTTTGCATATACATTTCATAGTAAATATACTAAGTCTATAACTATAACATTTACACGAAATAAATAATATACGAATAACGATGATGATAATGACAATGATAATCAATGAAAAAACGATATATAATGAACCATGCTAAACACATTACACCGTGGATAATATAAAAAAGAGATACAAAACTTCCCTTATATAGTGTGGTCCTAAAAAAACAAAGTGACTAGACATACAGAGGCATGATGTGCTAACGCATTATTATTTAATGAAAATAATAATTATGTGGCACTTAAACAAAAGACATTACAGTAAAGATCAGGTAATTGATAAATAAATTTCTCGGCAATATTAAACCTGACTAAATAGTAATTAGATATCTAAAACCAATTGCTGTCTAACAGCACCTTTAAAATCTGCAAGCTTGGTATGGTTCGTAACAAATGGTGGTAGCTTGTTCCAAATGCTACATCCTGCATAAGAGAAAGATTTCATGTCAAAGATTTTGACCGCAGATGATATCCACAGATAGGACACAACAATTATTGCCACTAAACCTGGTCTTGTATAAATGGAAGGAGTCTGGTAATCCCGGAGTTAAGCCATAGTTAATTTTGTACGACACATGCATATATACGAGAAATATGTGGCAAAAGGTTATAAAATATTCTCTTTTCTGAACTGGTATCCAATTTAAAATTTTGAAATGTTTCAAATTAACATGGGTCTTAGAATTCAAATTCAAAATCAATTATACATTTACTTTGTATGACCTTTAGTTTGTCTTTGAGCGTTTTAGGAATACTAAGAAACAGCAAGCAAAAGTTTTCTAGCATGCAGTGTTAATGCGACTTTCTGTGTATAGATATTTTAATTTGACATTAACTTTCTTTATGATTTAACTGACAGTTGTTTCACAGGATCTATTATTGCACCTGGATTTTCAACATATTTAATAGAAGTAACAGCTAAGGCTACTTTTGTAGATATTAAGCAATATATAATTATAAAGCTTAATTTAGTCATATACCTTACCTTGAGTGAAATGCTTTCCTCGTATTACTAGAGCCGGCACTTCGACATGCTTAGACATTTCTGGAACGTTCGAATAAATTACAAAAATTACATAAAATACGATAAACACAGATATTGTTATGTCATATGGGAAACAATTTGAAAGTGCCGAGACTCGAATCAGGGGTCCCTTGTTAAAAGGACAAATGCCTTACTGTCGAAGTTACCTCTCTACTTATATACTTGCTCACATTTTTCAAATCAATCCTCCATCGATTAAGTATCCTTATTATTATGATGCTCGCATTATATACCTCCAAAAAAAAACACATTCATAAGCTAAAGTTACTGGAGAGTTGTATACAAAGATATCAACTTTCCTTAAATCATCACAAGCAACAAGAAACAAATTAAGCCGCACATACTGTCACATACAGTCAGAATAAGGTATGGGTAAGTGAATAATCGAAAACACCAATCATGGTATAGATATATAGTATTGAGAAATACAGCAAAGTAAGAATATTTGAAAATTGTTAATGAAAGGTTTCAGCGAAAACCCGGAATCACTAGCTGCATGACACACATGTATTTATATGATGAAATTATAAAAGAATGCAAATGTATTACCGTCAGGACCCCAAAGTTCTACAATAGCATCAGAAACTGCTTCGCTGAGTACGAATTCTATACAACGAACCATGAGAATATCAACATTAGCGACACTTCCATTTGCCTGAAACGCCTGAGATAAAACAGAATAAATTAACAGATCATACTGAGCAAATCAAATCAATCATAGTCGGTATAACTTGTTTTGCAAGCGCGAATAGATAAATTGATATAAAGCAACTGCGCAGATGACACACCGTTTTACATCATTACATCGTGTACAATATGATGCATAATAATATCGTCATGAATTTCAAATGAGCATTACACTGTTAAAAGCGTTTTTTGTTTAAATATTTTTTGCCAGTTTCTTGAATTTATGCAAAAGTAATTCGTTAACCTCCTTTTTGGATCGACTGATTTTATCAATATATCCAATGTTAACAGAGTATTTAGCTTCCTTACGGCCGAACGCTTTACATACAAACAAGTAGTTCCATATATTCAGTTGTTACGAAATATGCTGTCTTCTGTTTTAAAAATTATATAGTAACAGATCTTAATGATATCAAAAAAATTCAGAATAGCATAATATTATATTTGTTGTTTTTCGTATAATTTGTAACTAAAATCAACGAGGTATCTGTTCTGTATAGACCCGTGAAATACGTATCGGTACACCGGATACACTAATTCAGTGTTTCCACGAGAGCGCGTTTTCTGCGGTTTTGTCGCACTCATTTTGTCACTGACGCAACAAAAATAGTAAAGAACATCTTCTGTGACGCAATTAAAATGTGTATGATCAAATTACTACAAAAACAACATTTCAAACCTTCTCAAAACGCTTCGAAATGCAAGATAAATTGTTTACAAAATACGCTTCCAGTATTGGACATGTCTAATTTTGACCTTATTCCGTCGTCGTCTGATTTCGGATCGACCCGCATTTTGTACCATTGCGTTTTTGTGTGTATTGGTTCTTATGATACCGTCATCATGGTATCGTAGACGCACAACAAGAGATGGTCGACGAACCTTAACAGGGGAAACAAAAACGTCTTTCTGAGTGATTTTAATGGTGAATGTATATGGTTGAATGCACTTATGAAAAATTCTAAATGTGACTTTTGAGATGCAGTGACAAAATGGAAAGCATCCAAGAGAAACACCTGTTGTCTTGCCAACCCTTTGATTACCCACCATTTTGTGATGTATCACATGCAGTTTTACAGAAGTAAACTGAATAAAACTTCTTTAACATATAGTCATGCCTTTCATTTTTTTTACCATAAAGAGTTTGACCCTCGGAATTTCCAAATGACCCCCAAATTCTGATACAGGGAATTTGCACCCATGGTCTTCCTCCTCTACGTAAGCCGGAAGTTGCAATATTACCTTAGCTGTTGAGTGCGACGTCATATCCGAATTAATTGGCACAATACAAACAACATAGCCTGGTCACCAGGCCCTGAAATATCTCTTTTACTAATAAATATCTATCATTTTTGTTCTAGAGCCACTCTACTATCCAGCGCTGATTTCTATATAAAACTGCCCCAGTGTATAAAGCAAAATCATATAAAATAGACTGGAAATAGTGCATGAAATATAGTATATTGAAAAAACATAAATTTTATCAGACTAGTAACTAGTCTATAATCAACCTTATGGGCATATCCCATAACTTTTGAATGACATTAAAAGTTGTTCAAACCATGAATTTTCAGTTCAGTTTTCTCAGTTACGATTCACAGCTTAATACTTCATAGGGTAGTTGAACATAGTCACTGAATGACATAATGTAAGCACATGGGTTCCTATCTCAAAAGTAAAGTTTACACAAATGGTGAAAGGTCAAAATTTGTAAACAGTTGTATCTCCAATAATTTACCTTTAATATATATATATCAGGCAATAACTTGATGCTGCCACTTACTACATCAAACTAATATTAAACCAACAAAATATGGTTTTTGCCATTACGGAAATGTTTGCATGGCGTCTCACATCGCTTGGTAAATATGATATTGAGTAATGAATTATAAAGCTTTCAAATGTTGTTTTTGTTGCATTCTCTATCAAATGTTATATCTCCGAACAGTGCTCCCGTAAGGAAATCATGTTACAGTGACAGGGTATAGCAATTTTGCTCAATATAACTATAATACGTTTTACATTTTTAGGCGATGTCTCTATACCGAAGAGGCTCGAATCCTCGCTTCTATCTAGAATAGATACAAAACAAAACTTAAAACAGAAACTGGTACAGATAATACCATAGGTCCAATTCCGGGATTTGTCAAAACTTTCATATTTCCGGCAGCTTCTGAGCAGTTTAATTCGTTGTACCGCACGGTATACGACGGCACTGGTGATCCGGTCACATTTACAATAATTGATGTAATGAATGCTGGGGTTGAACAACTCTCACAGATATCAAAAATATCTATCTGAAATATTGTAAAAGAAAACAGTACAAAACAAAAGTCTATGTTCGATATCAGTAAAACATCAGTAAAAAAACGTTAAGGTTCCAAGGATTGTTATGCTGAAATTCTAGCCTAGATTTCAGTCAATGCGAAAAAAACATGAATACTATATTTCACCAGCAGAATAAGTTCTAGCTCTTATCTTTTAACAGGGTACGATCGTTTGTTACAGTTCGTTAGGTAAACGGAGTGCAGTGTGCCAGAAATCATACACTCGTTTGTAAGAACTAAGAAGGCAAAATCAAATACAAGGCCAGTCTGGACATACCTGAATTGCTGTATTAACGTCATTGCAAGTTGTCCGCTTTAACAGCACTGTATCAACATAGCCAGGTAACGGACTATCTGGAATAGCGAATGTCATTTTAAGCAATAGTGAGTAACATGTGAACAGTAACCTTCGTGTCAACGTTAGCAAGTTTCACTCTACGATTCACTATAACATTTATATCTCAACCAAAAGCCCACCAGTCGTACAGAGTAAATGTTTTAGTTAAACATCGATATATAACATCGACGTCGACAAATAAAATCAGGGAAACTTATACCTTTTACTTTCATGAACATAGAAAGTAAATCGGAAAAGTTATACAAGATACGCACATACGTTCCGACCGGAATATTCGAATGATAATATTTTGCACTTTGCTAATTTGTTTTTGACTGGAATGTGGTCATAGTATGCAAAGCCTAGTATTTGAAATATTATGCCTGTTCTGATCTCTTTCTGAAATTTCAATAGACATGAGTTTAATATTGCAGATATCAGTTTCATTTTTTATACTGCTTAAAATAATTTAGGTAGGTTAAATGTTATCAGTAACACAACATTGATAAGGTCAGAAATCCCCAGCATCCGAGAGAGCCTGAAAAATATATTTGTGAAGTATACCTATACTACAAAATGGCTGCAGCGTGCAATTATTTCAATTAATTATTTTCAAAGACATCCGTCTATTTATTTATGTTTTTGTGTGTTTTGTATATTTATGCTCAATTGTGCCCATACACAGTTTAATCTATTATAACAAAATTATTAGAGATAGTCAATCGTCCCCTACATCTTTTCCGTCAATTTTAATATGATTCCTTGCTAAACTTCTAAAAGGGATTTGTCAATTCTTTAATTTTGACAATATATTAGACTGTATACAGGGATATTAACCAGCCGTAAATTTACAGTGACACCGACTAAACTTTGCCAATGATGATGAGATTGTCCGTATATGCTGGCTGATTATGATCTGCATTATTCTGAATGACAGAAACGCTAGGAACCAACATAATCAGGATGACTGGTATTGAAAACCTGTTTTTGCCGAAATGACCTTTAAAGTAAAAACTAGAATAAATCACAGAAACATTGTGGAAATATACTGATATGGTTCTCTGAAAGTTTAAAAAACTGAAAGCGCATTTCCATGGTCTTACCATCCAAGAGGAATGTGTAGCTGAATGGTATATATATTGACCTCGGGACTAAGATAAGTGGCAATCGTTTGTATAACAAACTTCTGGCTAACACTGCAAACCACGATGTATCCGTTGAAGAAGAGAGACGAAGTTGGTAACGATAGTGACTGTAATTGATAGAGTGATAAGGTGTTTTACAATGGACATAGTAGACACTGGCCAAGTTAAAAATCATTCTGGTATTACAAAAATGATTAGATATAATGTTTGTTTATTAATAATATACTCATTTACCAACGCAACTTTTTTCTTTTCTTATTGTAGTTTGTTTATTAAAAATGGCCGTTACTTGCGTCTAGCTTTAAAACAGTTGCTTTTTTATTTGATAGCTACTTTTTGGCATTCTTGCCAAAACCAAAATAGGAAAAGTCTGCACTGTAATAATGTTTTAAAGAGCACAGTGATTGTTCGAGTATAGTAAAGTATATAGTATAGGAACTCAATATGAAACAAGTGGATATAATTTAAAAAAAAATCTTTATCGTTTTCATAATCTCTAAATTTCCCTATGTACAATTAATTAAGACAAATATCTGCATTTATTTTCATTTACTTAGAAATAATTGAACTGTAAATAATTCATATTTTAATCTGATAGAATGTCACGTACTTTAATATTGCATTTTGTGTACGGGAAGTGTCAGCTGAACTTCTCGTGATGTGATCTCCAAGAAGCCACTTTTCCAACTCAAATGGCAAACCTGTTACGTTGAACTCTGTTTCCCAGAAAATATCTCCAAAAATGTTCATACCGTATACAGAAACCTTTAATGAAATATGTTAAGCCATAGTAAACTAGCCAACAAAATACATGTATTTTCGAATGTTTTTATCCATAAAATTAAATGTCAATGGAATTATTCAAAATTCATTTAATTTGCTAATAGATGTATAATTTCTGGCTAAGCAATGGCAGGAAATGAATTATGACGCGCATGCAGAGGAACCCGGATTGTACGGATATCACTTTTAAAGTTCGTAATATCCGTTTCCCCTCTCTCTCTGTGTCTCTTTCATATTTGATTTTTTTCACAAATCAGAAGAGTTGTAAGGAATGTTTTAGGTCTAGCAGATGCACTCGTAGATCTTAAATTTCCCTCTAGACCTTTACTATATGCTATTATAAAAGTCTTTTTGACAAATGACACAATAAGATAATATTTGTAACACACACACAAAATGCGTGCAAACACTACATGTTGTACTTACAGCATCAAACGCCTCTGTCTGCCAATTGTCTACACTGACACTCCTGAAACTACCGTTGTGTATTACTTCCGGCAATTCTTGCTTACTCTTGTTACCGCTTGGGTCGTTTATCCCTCCGCCATTATTCCAGAGATCTATCAAATTTTGGCCACTGCCAGAGAGCAGCACCAGTAATGTAGAAAATGCTAAAGTAAAACAAAAACTTAATGCATTAAAATGTTAAGTAAAGTGACTTATATACTCTACAAAAGAGCAAAGACCTGTAAATCTTCCCAGAAAAACAGCAAACGGTAATTTATTCAATTTCGTGAAAGATAAGGCCTGATAAACATACGGAATAGCAAAAGGATCCTAGTGATGTTTAGCATAAATGAAATGCACCGAAGCAGAAGCAGACTGCTAAAGAGAAGTAAAAATTAAAAATGCCGATATGTATAACGAGCTTAATCCACAAGTCAACTAAAACCTCGAAAGAAGTTCATGTAATAATTTTTTGGGGATGTATCGCTTCAGATACATAAGGCAAATTTTGTTAACAGTATTCAATTCGATTCAGAAACGAAAACCAAAGAAATATTGTGAAGAACATACCAACAGAAACTGCCATTTGCAAGCTTAATTCCCGTCAGAAATCATTTTTGGTGGCTGAATATTGTTACTTTGTTGGGTTATATGCCAACCCAACCTTTTCATTAAAATAAACAACCTGCTAGGGAGTCTGGACTTCTACATTTATTATTTATCAATTGTCTTCAAGCATCGCTGTAAATTGCTAATTATTTAAATGGGGTGCATTAGTAAAATGTTGATCGACTATGGTTTCAATTGAAGTGAAAATGAAAAATGGCCACAAAGGATGCTATGTGTTTTACAAGACCGCGGATGCGTTACGAATGCAACATCGTCATCAGTTTCACAACAGACGATTGTTCTTGCTGACATTTCATTCAAATTAGCAGAAGAACTTCAAATAAGTTAATAAATTATGTGTGACTAAACATTCGACGTGTGAGTTTGGTCGCGCGATCCTTAGCCCAGACGTACCTAAGACTCGTAAGTATTCATATTAGAAGCGAAACTGTGTATAACGACAGAATAAATAAAAAAGTAACAACGTAGATTCTACTTAGTCTAGGAGAAAATAAAAAAGATAAATCTTTTCATCAAAGTATTTGTCCAGCTGTTTTCATATTTCAGTCAATTTACCGTAAAGTAACACAAAGTGAAGGAAAAATGAATGACAGACGTTTAAAGACAACAGTCAGCACTTTAAAACCACCAATCAGACTCAATCTTTGCCCCCCCCCCCCCAACCGGAGACTATAGGTTTGTTCGGCTTCGTTCATCTGTTACGCGTCTATACTTCATGAACCGATACAAAATTGTCGCCAAAAACAAATTAGTGAGTCAGACACTTCAGGTAGGGAGTTACCTTGAAGGTACGTCCAGCTCAAAATTAGGGCTCAAAACCCCAGACATAGGCTTATACAAGTATTTCGTGTCCAGGGCGTTATTTGCATTGGCTGATATTGAAATAACTACACATTATTGTATTACAAACTTCAAGGGTGTGTCATGCGCAATATCCTTGGTGATACCGTTAAAACAATGTCATACTTAGGGCTTAAACTTTTAGTTAACGGTAAGAACCGTTTGTGCAGTGTCATATACCATGTCCGGGCTGCTACTTCTACATACAGAAACTGATTTTGAAATAACTTTATACTGTGTCATGAGCCAAACCATAGGAGCAGCCTTGAAGGTCAAACTCACACTCTGATATAGCCTTATATATCCATTGTTGTTTACCTTGGTTGTTACTTCAACACGCATTGACTGATTTTGAAATAACCTCACACAATTGTTTCCAGACCGCATGATGTGTAATAAAATCATAGGGCTACATTTATGGTCAATATCACACCATATGGCTCAAACTTACAAGGGTAATGTTTTGATATTTTGTGACTGGGTTGTAACTTCTACGCATTTTCTAATTTTGACATCAGTTTTCACAGCTGTTGCCAATACCTTGTATGCTAAATGTCAAGATGGATCGATCGGTCATAACACTATATCCACTCAACCCCTGCCTGCAGTACGCTCTTGGTTATTCATCCAAAGTGGCTGTTTTGTTTTGAAATTCTGTTTATACGGTTTAAATTGCGTTACAGAATAATAAAATGAAAATGAAAATCGATATTTTTCGCTCTACTACATTTCCTCGTGTAAAATGGTGAAATCGTACCTGTCATACGTGCAAAAGTAACCGATCGTCACAGTGGAAAGATTTTATCATTTCTATACAGCTAATGTTACAAAACAACATATTAATATTTAATTTGAAATAAATATCTTGAACCGTTTTCGAGAAAATCGAATTTGAAAAGTGTCGGGTTAGAAGTGGCTCCAAGTGTATATACATTTGTTTTATGTAGGTTTAGCTTTTTGGCGGCTAAAGGTATACACAATATTGTGTGGATAACCCTATTTGAAATGTGTAAAAAATATGTGTAACGAATTGAGAAACTTAAATATATATTAGTATATTAGCTTCACATTGATTAACAAATTAATCTTACTTACCGCAACTATATTTACACATAGTAATTCCTTTCTCACGGATCATATTAACGCATATATTGATGTCTTAAGATCATTTTGGTATAAAAATGTTACCTGCTTCAGAACAATACTGTCTCCAGTCGCAATTTACGTTCATAAACACTTTAATAAAATTGTATGTTAAAGACACACACGAAAGACATTATAGAACAAATGTCTGTGAAGAAATTGCAAATGAAAGGAATAAGCGCTTCAACTGCATTCTCTTAAAAATCCATTGGTTATGGCTATTTACACAGATAATTGTGAAAGAAGTATCAGATTCTGTAGAAATCCCTCAATCGAGAGGTTTTTCACAAAAGCAAACGTCTGATAATTTGAGTGCTGAGTCCCATCCACAGCAGCGGCCCGTTTGCAAAATGCCTGCAGACGTTGAACTATACAATGAATGCTTTCAATGAAAAGTCTGAATCATGCTACTCAGCACAAGAAACCCGAAGAATTACGTACTACTTTAAATGATTTGTAAAGCCCGAGTGCTAGTGGAAAAGACTGTTGTATGAAAGGTAATTCAAATTTTAATGAACTAGGTAATTTACGCCATTGAACTGTACAAAATAGACAAACGATGTATCTGCGAGTATATTGTAAAACATTGTCATTGTAAGTGATTCTATAAGGAGGCAGACAATTGACAGAAGGAACGTAAATCTCGCCGTCCTGCAAATTCCTTATTTTCAACCCAGCAGTACAACGAAAGCAGATAATCGGCTTATGAAAAGATTAAGAATTGAACAGTTGTTCCGTGTTGCCTTTGGGAAATACAGTCGTATTATGGTTTTGAAATTGCCACATCGACAGAGGAGTTTGAAGAATATGAACCTCAGGTAGAAAAAAAACAAAAATTCATTCTTTCTACTTTGGCAAAGTGTACGATTATCGCAAAGCGTTTTTCAAGCTAGACAGATGACGCGGCTAAGCTGCGTAGCCCTGTCGACTGACCTGAAAGGGATATGGAGTTTATTTCAGCTTATTGTAGGAGGTACTCGAGTACAACAATGCAAAATAGGTCGGATACGCAGTTACGATTGAATAAGTAGAGATCACCTAGCAGCCTTTAGCTGCAAATTTATCAGCAATATAAAACTATAAACTATTTAAGTTATATTAATAATCTAATTCAATCAACTCAATATCACATCATCTGCTGACATTAGGCAAGTGCAACTAATACGTTATTCATAGCCATTAGTTATGGACTGTTTTGTAATTGATTAAAATGGCAATTATTGAAAACTAGACAGAGAAACCTCGGAAACCGCTATAACAGCAATGCATACCGTGTAAAATCTATATAGGGTTACCTATAATAGATATTATCATAAGATTTAAACAATGTATCACAAAATGTTTCCTTAAGAGGTATAAGAAATACACTACATTGTTTTCCCATAGATGTATGCTGTAGCCACAAGACAAGTGAATCATTCTTATTCAACATTAATATTTAACAAAAACACGGCGAATCTGAAAAAAATGTATTATACATATTATTAATATAAGAACGCTTATGAAACTTATCAAAGTCATTACAAAATGTAGCCCGAATCAAAAACCATTCTATTTTGTCTTTGTCTTTTTATTTCAGAAAAGCAACATTGTTATAATAAAATTAATCTCCTATTGTTCAAATTTGCGAATTTATTCAATATTAACGGAGAAATAATCGTTTTTACTTAGTGATTGGCTTGGTATTTCAAATGTTGCTAAATAAATATTTTCGTTTATTACTGTATATTTGCTCTTGTTATGCAGTAATATAATTATATTTTATATACGTCATCATTTGTAACCTACATGTGGTTATCCTATGTATGATGACTTCAGCATCCGCTTTGTAAAATGTAGATTGCGCAGTCCTTTCCATTTGTCACTCGCATGGTTTCTGCATCAAGCATGATACATTATACGTGGGTACAAACTCCCCATCAGGTATGGAAACTGTTTCCGAACCATAAGTATACACATGAGTTTAACTTTCTCTGGAGAGTAGCCATTCGGGATAAGCCGGGAGAATGCCATTTTTTGCTTTCGTCATCTGCCAGTTGTTAATCAAGAACAGCTATTCGACAGATTACTATTCAACATTTCTAGTGACTTCAGTTTTTTAGAAAAGGTTGCCAGTTGCACAAAAGGATTAAAAATTGTCTCTAACAGTATTGTAGAGTTTAACTAAGTGGTAGGATTCTTACAACTTCTTCAGTGGTCAATATGGATTTGTACATACATGTTTTGCTCTAGAAACAAGTTTATTTTCACCAGGACATATATTGAGCAGAAATGGTATTTGAAATAGCACAAATGAGATATTTTATATCCACTGAAGATCCTGAACATTTCCCCCACTGTTTTGTCTTGGACAAAGTGGAACGAAGGATACATTATAAGACCTAGGACATTCATTGAAAATTATCGAATGACAGACAAATGTGTTTTGAATGTATGCATTGTTAAGTAAAAAGACTGCTTTGAGATATTCTCATGAAACCGACTGAAGTGTAAATCACCTATCTAAAGTTTACTTTAAAGTTTATACAAATTCATTTTAGTTCGATCACGAAGAAAGCTCCTCAGCACTTATTTCAGATGTCTTAACGCTCGCTCGCGAGAGAGGCAGCGAGTTTTTCATCACTGCTACTCATTTTCAGATTGGTAGAATGAGGTACGTGTGGCATCAGTGTCTTTGGCAAAGGACACGCCTCGTCCTCGGGCTGGGATTCGAAACCAGGACCTCCCACTCCTGAGGCGAACGCCCTAACCACTGAGTTATCGAGGCCCACTTTTACAAAAGAAATACTGATTAGAAAGTAATTATAATAAATGTAAATGTAATAAAAGTCCATACATGTGTATAGTTTAATTTTATTTTACACGATGTTTTGGCCCAAAAACAAATATTTGTCCCTTCAGAAATGTGACCCTATCCCAATTCAATGATTGTAAGATGCAAGATAAAGTTACAAGAAGTAAAATATAACGTCCTAGGTAGTAATAAAAATAAACCCCAGAAGTTTAAGATCTAAACGAAAGGGTGAATTTGTTTATTTTTTTACAAGGATTTTACAGATTTCCTAGTAAAAAATAAACAAATTCACCCTTTCGTTTAGGCATATTCAAATTTTTATCTGTCAATAACTGAAATGACTTGATAAAACTTATTTCCTATATGTTTTAAAGTAGGCCAAGGTCTTTGACGCTAGTATTCCTATTTCTCATTATAGCGTCGAAGACGATCCTACTGAGAAACCCGACAGGTGTACGACACAAACTGCGCCGTGTTCGTTTTCTAAGGTAAACCCTTCTTTTGGGACTAATCATTTCTATATATGACAAGACTGAAGCAAAATCTACCATTTTGCACAATTAGAAATATGTGTCTTCTCACCATGCCATGATTTCAACCCTTGTACAACAACACCCATAAAATCTTACAAATTGTGGCCGCCATATTGGTAAACTGATGAAGCGTTCCGAAACGCGTATTTTATCATATGACTCCTCAATGTTAAAGCGCATGTAAACATTAAGTTGACATGCAGAAAGGTATAATCGGCAGTACAGCTCATTTAAGATACCTTCTTGAACTGAATTTTGTTATAACATAAGTATGCTTCATTCAATATTACAATAATTGTTTCTTCTATATAAGCCAAAAAAACAAAAATAATATCAAACAGGGAATGCCACGTACCAAAAACGCAGCCTCCCCAAAACGAGCCCCACAGCACCCAGAAGTGCTCACCACCAACACACACACAAACACACAACACACACACACACACCCAATCATGTACACACACACACATACACTACCAACACACACTAGCATACAAAGCAAACACACGAGGACAAAACGAACAATTAAAGGAACACAGTGGGGCACCGCCTTGGAACGGTCAGTGGCAAAAACACCACTGGGGAGCTTAAACCGGTTTATGGTGCGCACCCAACCTCACTCTTACCCCCACCATGTTCCAAAGTCACAGGACAGTGTAAATAAAAGTAATCCCTGCTAGGTGAATCTCTAACACACGCAATGGAAACAAAAGGCATGGTATGTAAAACACAAAAATGCTCGTGTATAAATATATAAAAAGCAAACCTTGAGAACCAAAAAACGTATGTACTCAATGCCTTTGCAGAAGGCAGAGCACCAAGAGAAACACCCTTAAGGGCCCGACGAAACAGGCCAGAGGACAGAAATCAAAACAGTTTCGTCCCAGTGGGATTTAAAAACTGCCCATCACACAGTCCTCTCCCTCTTCCGTCAGATACAATCAAAGAGGGAAGCATAGCGTCCAACTGTAAACGGGTTGAACACCAAACATGCGGTGTGTCTCAAAACAGTTGGGTCGTAACCTCTTTTAACAAAACGTTTTATAATTTTAGCAAATACAGTTGGAAAATTGCCATGACCCAAAATCTTACGAAGTTTGTAAACCACATCCCCATAAAAATCGGGTTTTGAAATACCTTCTCGCAGAAGAGTCTTTAGATTACTATTGAATTTCAAAACCAAATCAGAATTACGATAGTAAAATTTAGCAAAATATTTACGCAATTTGTAATAACGGTAGCCCTGTTGAAGAAGTTTATTTGTAATATATTGATTACGTTCATTGAAATCCTCAACATGACTACACGCTCTGGCAAACCGAATTAACTGAGAAATGTATACCCCATAAGATGTAGCATGAGGTACATCCCCATCCAAATGGGGGAAATTTACAATACTAAAATTAAAATCATCCCTCTTGTCATACATTTTGGTATGTATAATATTGTTATAAATAGAGAGATGTAAATCTAAAAATGAAGCACCAGTATCCAAATTGTTAGTTTTAATTAACTGGAGTTCCCGGGGATAAATAGTGTCCACCAATTGACCAAAAAACGGGTTATCCATATTAAGAATATCATCCAGATATTGATGTATTATTAAAAGCAGTGATAATGTCTGCCTGCGTATCTGGAGAAAGACTCAACATAAAGTCTCTTTCATAACAATATAAAAACAAATCTGCGACAAGGGGTGCACAATTTGTTCCCATGGGAATACCGATTACTTGTCTGAAAGCTGCATTCCCAAACCTTATATAAATGTTGTTCAATAAAAAGGAAAGGGCCTTACAAACTTCGTCACAGGTCCACATAGTATAATGTTTAACAATACAGCTAGTAAAAAAAGCTTTATCGAAATTGCA
This sequence comes from Saxidomus purpurata, assembly GCA_022818135.1. Taxonomy (NCBI): domain Eukaryota; kingdom Metazoa; phylum Mollusca; class Bivalvia; order Venerida; family Veneridae; genus Saxidomus; species Saxidomus purpurata. Next base: position 12,271,681 of record JAFMSR010000010.1, read on the forward strand.
GGCGAGAAATGTAACATTCTCCCTGGCAAAAGTCTTTTGAATTAGGGCAGTTAGCTTGTCATTTATCAAATTATGTGGTAAAGTGGTATACAGAGTAGAAAAATCGTATGTACTGACTGAAGTTACTTTGTAATTATTAACTTTAAACTTATCCAGGATTTCGCCAGAATTTTTGATCGACCAAAATAAATGTTTACCAGAGTTTTCGTATACTTTATCACAATATCTTTTCACGTGGGCTTTTATAGCAGTTAGGCAAGATGTTAATAGTTTTGAAATATTTGTAGTATTTTTAGACGGTGGTTTTCCCTTCTGGTTTCGTCACGCGCATAAGCAAGAAAGAGATTAGCTTTATTTTCGAAAATGAAAATAAAGAAATAAAATGTTTTAGTTGGATTCTGAAGCATTTATGACGGGTAGGTGTTTATTATCGGTGTCAATAGGATTTATAATGTGTTGAAAGGATTCTGTGGTTGGTATTATTATCGAAAATTAAAGGTGCAATATCTTTTATGCCGAGTTATTTATAACAGACGGACCTTATTCTGTTATCTTTGCAAGGCTACAATTCCATAACTAAATATGGTCAACTGACACAATAAAACAACCAATTTAGTTATGGAAGCCAGAACTTGTTTTAAAACATCCTCTGTGTTTTCATCATCATTTTTGACTATAACCAGATGTGGCAATTTTGGAGGGTAATATAACTTTAAATAATATTGCCGTTTGAAATGACCATCATGATTAAAAAAAACAAACATCAATCACTGATTAAACTATATCAAGTTACATGTATAAACAAAATTTATGAATATGTGTAAACATTGAACTGAGAGGATAAATGAAAATTGTTTTTGTTTATACTAGTCACAAATCGAAAACTCAACATTTTTTTTATGTCTATAAATAAGATATATGACGTAGTAGATCTCATTTCTGACGTGTTTTTCAAGCATCTACTGTGTTTTAAGTTTCAGTCTTGACCATAATTCAATACGACCATTTGGACGGGAAAGATAACTTTAAAGTGACAATAACACTAACGTTTACAAACAGAGTGTCGGATCCGATATGGAATATGAATAACAAGATGTAGAATGATAAGTACATGTATTATATTGTTAATACGAATAACAAAATATCACCGTACCATGTAAAATGTTGCTTATTTACATGTTTTATCATTGCTGTATGTTTCAATCAGAAACTACACCGATGTCGGAAAAATCGTAAAAAGGAAAGTTTATTTACTTTTTGTCGTGTTGTTGTACCATCGCATCTAATTTGCCCCAACAGACAAGCGACATCACGACAGCAGGAGATAATACAAACAAACCACCATACTTTTATGTGGCTAAAAAACCGGTAAAGAGATTAATAGGGCAGCCAATTAAGTATACAGACTTTGTCATATCTATTTCCCGGCAACTACTATCCGGAATTCAATGGACTTTACTACAGTAATAAGTACCTAGCATTGTTGTGCATATTGACCATTTTCGGATTAGCTACTCGGGTCACTCGAGTGACAATAGTTGTATCCGGAAACGGGTTATTCCATTGCGAATGCGCAATTTCTTTACCCGAGTAACGTCTGTTGCTTATTCAAAGATGCTCTTGAATTGCAAGTTGTAGTCGGATATTTTTTCATTTAGTAATAATTATTGCACATTTTTTAATATAGAGCGTACATAGAGATGTTTTGTGGGGTTATTCCGTAGCAACCAGTAGCTAGAAATCAATCTTAACTTTGGAATGTAGATATTACTACCAAACTTGTTATGTATTTTGTCAGAAAGTTGAGCGCTGAAGATTTTTCATTGAGTCATGGCTGTCTGATATTTCCGTACATGTTGTTAACATCGGGATGTTTGATTGAACCTCCTGTGTCTCAGGAACTACAGCCTGAAAATCTATAAAACTTAAAAGGAGTAATTAGTACTAAACTAGTTGTGCATATCATCGATACGATGTGCTCGGATATTTTTTGGCCGGATTCCTGTTTATCAAATGTGAATGAAACTGTTAAAGGGACATACCCTTTAACTAATGTCGAACTAAATAACCTCCTAATCATAAAACTTACTTACGATATACTCGTTTCTCGTAGCAATGATATATTAGTAAGGATTTCTCCAGTAAACGTTTACCTTGTAAAGAGTGTTTGTTCTGCCCTAACCCTGACTGATATGATAAACTCTTTAATTCAAATTTTCGGCAATATTGCCTTTTTCAAGAAATTTGTCTACACTTTCAGAGTATTGTGATTATAATCACAAAGAGATACGTCAGAGTATTGTGATTAAAAGTGTAGACAAATTTCTTGAAAAAGGCAATATTGCCGAAAATTTGAATTAAAGAGTTGTTTTAAATAGAAAAACAGTTATAATTATTATTCCCTGAGGAATATTGAAAGTATTTATTGTGATATGATAAAGACCAGACGGAAGTTGAAGAGATGACAAAATTAATTTAACTGCATGTTGTGAAACCCATTTGGATTTTGTAAGGTTTCTCAAAGTATATTTCTGGAGATCAAGATACTAAATCTTGTTTTAGGAAATGATTTACTATAAACACATCAGTATAAATCAGACAAAGACAAATGTGAGTTGCGCTTAAAGAAGATATTTATATTCGTCCGCGAAAAGAAATGCAGCTTATGTAGATAAAATACGATTGCGCTTCTTTTAAATGCTAAAGACATTTTAATTGTACCAAGTAAGCAAAACATGTATACAGGAAATACAGAATATTAGTATAATGAAACGTACAAGCTCAGTTAATTATTATCTTTATTCATTTCGATAGCCTTTTTTTCACAGATCATCCGCTTAATGAAATTGTAAACACAGTGTACATGTATACTAATTAATGACATAATGTAGATTTCAATAATTAAAACTTGTTTGGATGGAAAATATTTCAGCAAATAAGCAAACTGATTATTAACGAGTTTTGACAATATTCTAGGCAGAAATCTACATTTTGGTGTTCATTTGCTTTGAGTCACTACATATCTTAGTTAACTCGGTATTCATTTTTTGCGCATGGACATGTCTTCATATTATACAGTAACTGCTTTGTTTGCGTCAGCAGCATTGCTGAGTCTATAAAAACTACGGCTGTAACCACGATGGCCAAAATTACAACGCTTACACAGCCAATACTAACAGCCGATACCCTTGAATCACCAGCAGAAGTCAATTTCCGTATTGTTGAAGACAACTTAGAAACTTTTACCGATAGGTTCCGTTGTACTTTCAGTATCTTCTCCTGTCAAAAATTTTGTTTTTTTAAATCTGCAAAGACTACAATATCAAAAGTTGAAATGACATTAATCAAACAGAAACACTCTTATTAAGAAAGTCTGAAATGGTAAAGAAGAATAAAAAAAATATTTTTTTATCATTCCGTAATTATATAATTCATCTTGTCAAATACTAATATAATATATGTTTACTTAAAGTGTTGTAGACAGAAGCAATTTATATAAAAAAACATCTAAAACACCTAAGTACATGTACAACTCTACAACACTTTAATAAAATTACATTAACTAGATGGGTGTTCAGTAGAACACTTGTGTCGCCCTCTTACGATTTGTCAGAATAACCAATAATTTTGTGAAAAAAATCTAAGTACAAAAAGGGGCATAACTCTGTCAAATATGACCTTGACCAACAAAATTTGGCGGCATCATGACTCTTTTGTCATAGGCAATGCAATTTGAAAGTTTGATGAAGAAATCTTAAGAAATGGCAAAGTTATAGCCAACGTTAAGTTTTCGTGACAAAATCTAAGTACAAAAAGGGGCATAACTCTGTCAAATATGACCTTGACCAACAAAATTTGGCGGCATCATGACCCTTTTGACATAAGCAATACAATTTGAAAGTTTGATAGAGAAGTCTTAAGAAATGGCAAAGTTATAGCCAAAATCTAAGTATAAAAAGGGGCATAACTCAGTCAAATATGACCTTGACATACAAAATTTCGCGGCATCACGACCCTTATGTCATAAGCAATGCAATTTGAAAGTTTGATGAAGAAATCTTAAGAAATGGCAAAGTTATAGCCAACGTTAAGTTTTCGTGACAAAATCGAAGTACAAAAAGGGGCATAACTCTGTCAAATATGACCTTGACCAACAAAATTTGGCGGCATCATGACTCTTTTGTCATAGGCAATGCAATTTGAAAGTTTGATGAAGAAATCTTAAGAAATGGCAAAGTTATAGCCAACGTTTAGTTTTCGTGACAAAATCTAAGTACAAAAAGGGGCATAACTCTGTCAAATATGACCTTGACCTACAAAATTTGGCGGCATCATGACCCTTTTGACATAAGCAATACAATTTGAAAGTTTGATAGAGAAGTCTTAAGAAATGGCAAAGTTATAGCCAAAATCTAAGTATAAAAAGGGGCATAACTCAGTCAAATATGACCTTGACATACAAAATTTCGCGGCATCACGACCCTTATGTCATAAGCAATGCAATTTGAAAGTTTGATGAAGAAATCTTAAGATATGGCAAAGTTATAGCCAACGTTAAGTTTTCGTGACAAAATCTAAGTACAAAAAGGGGCATAACTCTGTCAAATATGACCTTGACCTACAAAATTTGGCAGCATCATGACCCTTTCGTCATCAGCAATACAACTGTAAAGTTTGATGACGAAATCTTAAGAAATGGCAAATCCAACGTGTTTGTGTGACGGACGGACCGACGGACGGACGGACCGACGGACGGACGGACAAAGCGATCCCTATGTATCGCCTTTTCTCCGAAAGGGCGACACAAAAATGACCTTTGTAAATAGAAAAAAGTGAAAGTTATTATGATATTTCATAATCTTACTTGCAATTGTTCTTCAGTAAGATTTGAGTTATTAACCTGACACGGACAAAAACAGATTGACGTTTGATTTGCTGACGTTGAACCGGGCATTTCTGTAGTAACACCAGATGTACTTGATTCTGTACTTGTTGAAGATGTTGCACCAGAGGTAGTTGTTGATGTAGGTGACGGGGAAGTTGATGTATTTGAAGGCGAGGTTGCTGCGGTTGAAACTGAGGTTGAGTTTGTGGTAGAGGTAGATGATAACGTTGTCGTTGATACTGTTGTAGTAAATATAAGAGAGCTAATTAAAAACAAAGTTTAAACATGGCATATCCCTCAATATGCTGTTAACATACTTTAATTGAAAATTAAACTTTCATATTAAACATGTTACGAATGTAAGCAGATACAAATTTTGTTTTACACAACATGATTATGAAATACAAGCAAATATGGTGTCAATGTTTTTCCTTGGACGGCTAATGCAGGAACCTGAACATGGTCGGATGTCACTACAACAAAGGAGACTTATTGAAAATAAGAGTTAAACGAATAGGTCGATATGTATCTTTTTACCGGAGTAATTTCAAGCCCTCGAAGATAAATCGGGTTTATTCTTAACAGTAAAGACATGTTATTGAGTGTTATATCTAGTAACTAAACATCTCCCGTATCCCGAATACTAGTACTTATAGTGTTTAAGATATATTACAACAAACTAAAAGTACATGTATTTTGCTATGGGTGTTATGTACAGATTAATGTATAAATCAATTAACCATTAACTTAAAGGTAAAAAAATTAAAAGCAAATGGATCATTGAAGTTTTATTACCATTAGGTCCCCGAAGTTCCAAACTGACATTAGATATAACTTGGCTGAATACAATTTCTATACACCCGACCTTGAGTATATCTACATCTAAAATATTTCGTCGGCTTGAAATACCTAAATAGTTAATAAAGAATATGGTATAGGTTCCTGTACAATGTCGATAAGAACTAGTTTTTATTGATCTATTTAAAATATTATTACACAATTGTAGTCAAAGTCACCTTGGGCGAAGTATATCCGTAATGTTAAATTCATTAGCTTAAGTATAGACAGGGACAAAAGAATCTGATGATAAGATACACAAAAATGCATTTTGTTGCATTGAAGTTTCTACAGATTAATACAGGTGGGTGTATACAATATACTTTAACCTTATGTCACATATCGGGGCGATTAGGAACTGGAATGCTACTATCGAAAGATATGCCAGTGTGGAGTCCATATACGTT